>JAWWEU010000041.1:668471-694683 GCA_035583155.1 Acropternis orthonyx | reverse complement strand
CTGCAATGCCCAAAGGGATGTTCCAGACTACAGGGCATTGTGCTGAACAAAAAACTGGGGGGATTTGGCTGGGGGGGCATGACAGCCACTGCTCAGGGACTAGCTGGGCATCAGTTAGTGGGTGGTGAGCAACCAGCCCGTGCATCACTTGTTTTGGGTATTCTCTTATTTTCATTTCCGTTTCCTTTTCTGGGCTATTAGACTGTCTTTATCTCAGCCATGAGTTTTACTTTTTTGTCTGACTCTCTCCCAATCCCTCTGTGGGAGGAGCAAAGGGCTATGTGGTGTTGAGCTGCGGCTGGGTTAAACCACGACAGCTCACCAGGAATCCCTGATGCCGGGGTGACCAGCTCACCTTCCCAGGAGCCAGACCCCTGCAGCTCCCCACCACTGCCACCTTGGGGCTTGACAAAGGTCATATCCCCAGGTTCATCCTCCAGGGCCCCACTCAGCATCTTGGAGAGCACCGGGGTCTGCCCAGAGCCTCACCTGCCTCCTCCTGGCTGGGGAAATGCTGAAATCCTTCTATGTCTGCAGACAGGAGGACTTGGAGAACAGGGTCCTGAGGGCAGAGAAACTAGGTCTGGGGGAGCACTGGCCACTTCCCATCCCTCTGGAGCTGAACCCCCAGCCAGCCCAGAGCAGAGGATCCAGCCCTTCCCACCGCCCACATGCCACAGCCTCCACCTCTGTGAGATGAAGGTGCTGAGATGATAAAGGTGCAACCAGAGGAGAGGCCAGCACAGACCATGGGGGAAGGCAGCTGGGCTGAGCCCATCAGCAGAGACCCTCCCCAGGCTCTGGGGGAGAGGCAGCAGGGTCTGAGATGGGGCGGCAGGGTCTAGGATGGGGTCACTGAGGTCCCACACACCTTCAGGCCACAGAAGGCCAGTGAGAGGCCGTGCTTGCGCAGCTCCTGCAGCAGCTCTGCCAGCCCCACCACCACTGTGTAATCAATGCTGCTGATGTGGCAACAGTCCAGGATGACAGAGCGTGGCGGAGATGCTGCTGGAAGAACATAAGGTCATGTCCCTGATGAGTCCAGAAATGACCAGCCCGGGGGTCACAGCCCTCGGAGCCTGGGTCAGGGCTGGCAGGGATGGGACAGCCTTGGCCAGGCTCGTCACAGGGAAGCTGTGCTGTCACCATCTGCACCCACAGCCTGCGCGTCTGGGCAGCACTTGCCATCCACACCAGAAGTGGCACAGGTGGCAGCCAGGTGATGCCTTAGGATTGTATAGATCCGTAGATTTTTGTATAGCTGTATAGTTTCTCACATTTGAAGTAGCAACTAACAGTTTTTAACTTTGTGCCACATTCCTGAATTTCTGTCTCAAGGGTCAGATAGCAGCCAGAACATGATGTTTGAGACACATGTACCAGGACTAGAATAAAAAGACATACTGTAGCCAAAAAAACTAGAAGACTCAGGAGCCTTGGAGGTGTTCCAACAGGGAAGTTCTGGGGTTGGCACCAGGGTGGTACCAGGGATAAGGGGTTCTTGGGTTGGGTGTAACCATTAGTTATGGTAATTAAGTAGTGTTCTAAATTTGTAAGACCCCCTATACTGGGTGCAGGTGTCTATATACTCTGTGCACTCGAAAGCTTTCAGTAAAGAACTGCTCTCCACTTTACCCAGACTAATACTGTCTCGAAAGTTTTCCCTCGATTTTAGGCAACACAGGCCCCCAGGACAAGCCAGGGAGCACCATACCTGTCAGAGCACAGCTGCAAACAGTGTCCCGGAGGCACTCGATGGCTGGGAAGTGCAGGCTGCTCCCTGGCTGCACGAGGAGCACGTCCCCCTCTGACACCTGAACAGACCCCGGTAGAGGGGGACAAGTCACAGGGAACTCAGACCTGTGACCTTCCCCAGGTAGGGACAACAGCCCATGTCACTCACTGTCCTCCTGGACACTGGGGGACATTCAGGAGTCCCCATTCCTCTGGGAAAGACCCTCCTGCCCACAGCCCAGCACCAGCAGGACAGAGACAGTGATGCCTCCCCCTCCTGCTCTCCAGTCCTGGGATACTCCTTTCCCCATGCTCTTTGAAAGGGGCAGGCTGGGGACACGGGAGAGGAGGGGAACAGGACAGATGCATCCTGCACCCAACACCTCACTGCCCTTAGGAGGCCTCTCCTGGATACCTGGCAAGCCCAGCAGGCCCTGCCACATCCGAGGGGAAATGTGAAGCACACCTTTATTGGGGGCCTGGCAATGGAGTAGAGCAGCAGAATCCCTGAGACCAGCACCCCAGCCACGATTCCATACTGGACCTCCCAGAAGCAGAGCAGGAACGTCACGCAGAGGGGCACAAGGTCCAGCCCTGCGAGACACAACCCAGGCCGGGCTTTGGTTTGTCCTGGCGCCACAGGGCCCTCAGTGGCAGCGCCTGCTCTGCAGGCAGAGCTGGGCTGCACCGGGGAATCTGCCACCCCCAGGTGGTGCCCTCACTCTTAACCCGCCAGAGCGTCCGGAAGATCCGCGTGTCAAACATGGGCACCACGGCTGAGATGATGATGGCGGCCAGCGCCGCTTTGGGGATGTAGTAGAAGAGCGAGGTGAGGTAGGCCAGCGAGAGCAGGACCAGGGTGCCTGCGGGACGGGGGGAGCCCCTGAGCCGTGGAGACCCTGATGCCCAGAGCTCCCAGGCGTGGGGGTCTGCAGAGCAGCCCACAGCAGGGTCGGGGCTCTACCTGTGACGAGCCCTCCCGCGGGGGTGCAGACCCCTGACTGTGCATTCACCGCTGTCCTGAAACGCAAAGCAACACGTCCCAGGCTGTGCAGGGGCCAGGGGGGCCAGGGGCTGCCCCCACCCACTGCCCAGACACCCCCCCCTTGCACAGCCCCAGTGACTGTCCTGTGGGCTGGGGTCTGCTCCTCCTCCTGCTACCCACCGGCCAAAGCTGCCCGTGATGGGATATGACAAGACGAAGGAGCCCAGGATGTTGGCAATGCCTGTGGAAGGGAAGGAGAGGGGCTGGGGAGGCACCTCCAGGGCCATGAGATGGGTCTGTGTCCCTGTCATCACCTCCTCCACCCCCAGTATCCGGGGCCAGATCAGAGCCCACCCAGCCATGCAAGTGTGACTCGGGCTGCTCTGGAAATTCACCTCCACCCCTGAATTCCTGCTCCAAAGCAGTGTCTTACCCAGAGCCAGCAGCTCCTGGTTGGGCTCAATCCTGTAACCATTCTGAGAGGCTGAAAGGAGATATCAGTATCGGCCCAAGATTCCTGCAGGCACCACCCAGCATGCACATGGAATGGGGCCAGCAGTCACTGGGACAGTGTGGGCCCTGTCCTGGCACCCCTCAGGCACAGGAGCACCCTGAGACAACATTCGCCCCCTGGGCAAATTTCAGCTGTGCTCCCCATGGGACCCCTCCTGCCACCCCACAAGATGAGTCAGGCTCAGCACAGGCATACTGGTACCTCTGAGTGCCCCTGTGGGAAGAGCACCTTCCCCAGCACCCTGAGCCCCTGGAGAGACTCCTCTCCAGCACCCCAAGCCCTTGTGGAACGTCCCCCATGAGCACAGCGCAGGGCCCTGGTGCAGCCGTACCAAAAGCCTTGGCAATAGCGATGGTCTCCAGCAGGCCCATGAGCGGGACCACAGCCAGCCCGACCCCCATGTCCTGGAAGGGAAGGATCCAGTGAGGGAGGGCCAGGAATGGCCCTGTCAGAGCCCCATCCCGCTGTGCAGGGAGCCAGCACACGCAGGAGGGAGCAGAGCAGCCCATGGGGAGCTTGGGCTCCACCAGCCACACCAGCACCCACCTCCACCATGCTCTGGAAGGGGACAGTGCCATTGGGGACTGCCATGGAGAAGCGTGGTGGCTGAAAGGCAGGGAGGCCCTGGGGGATGCTGCCGGTGAGGGTGAGGGGCTGGGAGCCCATCACCTGGAAGGAGTAAGCAACCAGACCAGCAAACAGGACCACGAGTGCATTGCGTGCTGTGGGGCAGAGAGCAACTCTGGAAACCAGCCTGGAGCCCAGGGCAGCAGGAGGGTGGCTGGAGATGGGCATCCAACTTGCCAAGCACTTCCAAGCCTTAGGAGGGGGCATGCACAGTGGCAGCACCACCCTCGGGTCTTTGTCCTCCCTGACCCATTGTTCAGGTCTCGGCTCCTGCCAACCTGGGCTTTAGCAGTTTGGGACTGCCTCTTCCCTGCCCCAAAGAGACGGGTCCCCAGGAGGGGTGGCTGCAGGAGGGGATGGGCAGGGGATGGCTGACACACCTGTGGCAGAGATCCAGACGATCAGGTAGCTGATCCTGGCAGCCAGTGGCTCCGCAGAGGCAGCTCGGGGCAGGCGGCTCTTCATGGCCCGGAGCGCTGCCAGCACCGCCAGGCAGGCCAGCCCCAGCACGGCGTCCCCAGCCCTGCAACGGGCACATCAGTGCCAGCCCAAATGTGCTGTGGGGCACGGGAAGAGCCCCCGAAAGCCCCGGGGCAGGGGCAGGGTCAGTGCTGACCTGGTCTCCCCGATCCTCCGCAGCGTCTCATACACCTGCAGGAAAAACTGCCGCGGGATGCCCTGCAGCCCCAGGATGTTCTGTGCGGGGAGACCACGCCTGGTGACAGCCCAGCTCAGCTTGAGCCACCACTGCCACGGCCGGGAGCTGCGCCGTCCCCCGTGACCACAGCCATTAGCCAACACTGGCCTGCCAGCTGCTGGCAGAGGCTCTGATTTGGGTTAACCACAAAGGAAGCTCGGCAGCCCCAGCAGAGCCTCACAGCCTCAGGTTCCCAAGAGGCCAGTGAGGGCCTGATGGGGCTTCAAACCTCCCACACTTCCCATTGCTGCCAACCCACCGTGCCAGAGAATCACCCAGCACCTCCTGCAAGTGACCAAATCAAATGTCCTGGGTTTACTGGTGTCCCGGATGCCACCAGCTGGTCACAGGCAGAGGGTGTGTTCAGCTTGGTCTGCTCAGGGCAGAGCCCTCAGGGACCCAGCAGAACTGCTGACAGGGGGTCCCATGACCCCTCTGGGACCCCCTGCTGTGGCACCAAGCACATCATCCAGCCTGGTGCTAAATATCCCAGCTCCACAGCACTAGGAGAGAGCTGGTGAGGCATCCAGACCTACCTTGATCTGGTTGAAGCTAATGGTGATGGATGCAGCCGATGTGAACCCTTTAATGACAGGGCAGGAAATGAAGTCCAGAAGGAATCCTGCATGGGATGGGCAACAGTGAGCATGCTGCTGGCCCCGGTGGGCAGCACGGGGTATTCATGTGCACACAGAGTTGTCACAAGCATTAGCAGGACAACCCCAGTGTCCCGGAGAGCAGAGGGGGGCAGGGAACAACTACAAGATGTACAGCAATATCCTAAAATTACAATGGTGCCTGGCAAGGGCTTCTCACCGAGGCGCAGGAGCCCCATGGCCAGCTGGAGGCAGCCTGAGAGGAAGGCGAGCAGGACGGCATAGACAGGCTCGTGGAAGGCGTACGAGGAGACGAGCAGGGACATGATGGCAGTGGGACCCAGCGTGACATCCTTGGCAGTGCCCAGGAAGAAGTAGACGAAGCAGCCCATGAAGGAGGAATAGAGGCCATACTGCAGAGGGGCAGAAGGGGCAGTGGCACAACGCTGGGAGCCGGGAGAGAGGCCAGACACCTCCCCGGCGAGCAGGGCTGGGGTCACTCCAGGGCACTTGGAACACACACGGCGTCAAGAGCTTCCTGCCCGGGAAACTGCACAGGGGCAGCCCTTGGTCGCCCAGCCCAGCCCCGGTCCGTGGCACCCGGGAGTCCCGTGTCCCGGTGCCTGCCACCCGGGGGTCCCGCGTCCTGGTGCCTGGCACCCGGGGGTCCCGTGTCCCAGCCCCGGTCCCTGCCACCCGGGGGGTCCCGTGTCCCGGTGTCTGGCACCCACCTGCAGCGGCAACCCGGCCAGCTCGGCGTAGGCGAGCGCCTGTGGCACGGCGGTCAGTGCCACGGCCAGCCCGGCCAGCATGTCCAGCGGCAGCCAGGCCCGGCGGTACCGCGGCAGCCAGCGCAACACCGGCAGCACCGGCGGCACCGGCATGGCACGGGCGGAACGGGCCGGCGAGACCCCGCGGGACGGGGCGGGCCGGGGCTGGCCGTGCCCGCCCGCTCGGACCGGGGCTCCGCCCGGGCCGGATCTGAGCGGCGGGGCCGCCCCTTGTGACGGGGCTGGGGAGGAGCCGCGGCGGGCGGCGGAGCGGGCGAGCCCCGCTGCCGGTGCCATGCGGGCCGTGCGGGTCTGGGCGCTGGCGCTGCTGCTCGGCGCTCTCCGGACCGGAGCCCCGGCCCCGGCCCGCAACGTGCTGCTGCTCCTGGGTGAGTGAGTGCCCCTGCCCGGGGCATCCCGCGGATGGCACCAGCTGCATCCCCCCGCCGGGACGGTCCCCAGCCCGGGTCACCAGCCCGGGGATGCCGCGGGTGTCACTGGTGTCCCCCGCGCTCACCCCGCACCCCTCCCACCGCAGCCGATGACGGTGGCTTTGAGAGCGGCGCCTACAACAACTCCGCCATCCGGACGCCCAGCCTGGACGCGCTGTCCCGGCGCGGGGTGATCTTCCAGAACGCCTTCACCTCCGTCAGCAGCTGCTCCCCGAGCCGGGCCAGCATCCTGACCGGCTTGCCACAGGTAGGGCACCTGCGTGCGCCGGGGCCGGGGCTGCCAGCCTGCAGCACATGGCCGGGGACAGCCAGAGCTGGCATTCCTATGGCACAGCCCCAGGACGGACCCCATCATGCCTGCTGGCCCACCCTCTTCCCAGCCCCCAGGACCCAATTCCCAGGCACACACACTGAGTGCATGGCTGGCTGTGTTTTGGGGCCGGGCTGGCAGCCCTTGTCCAACCGTGCTGTGTCCCCTCGCCCGCAGCACCAGAACGGGATGTATGGGCTGCACCAGGACGTGCACCACTTCAACTCCTTCGACGGCGTGCGGAGCCTGCCCCACCTGCTCAGCCAAGCAGGCGTCCGGACAGGTAGGGAGCCACAGGCAGGGGGCATGGGCAGGGAAACATCCCTCAGTGCACCAAACCCCAATGGGCAAGAGAGCCTGATGGCCAAACAGCCCGCGAGCACCCCCTGGACCTGCGCCTGTCCCCCCCGTCCCTCTGCCCCTGGCACACCACCTGTCTGTGTCCTTGCAGGGATAATTGGGAAAAAGCATGTTGGGCCAGAGGCTGTGTACCCCTTCGACTTCGCCTACACAGAGGAGAACAGTTCAGTCCTGCAGGTTGGGAGAAACATCACCCGGATCAAAGCACTCGTCCGGCGGTTCCTGCAGAGCCAGGACGAGAGGTGAGATGGTCCCCACGTCCCAGGGCCAGCTGTGAGGGGCACAGGACAGGAGGGAAACCAGATTCACTGAAGACATGTCCCCATGTCCCCGTTGATCACAAAAAGGAAGGGACCCTTTTTCTCTGGGTGACCCCATATCCAGAAGCCCAGATTAGGTGGGAGTCCTCCTGCCAACCCCAGCTTGCCCCAGCACAGTCCAGGAAGGTCTCAGGGGGCATGGGCAGCCCTTTGCTCTATCACCTCCACCCTTTCCATCCTCAGGCCTTTCTTCCTCTACATCGCCTTCCATGACCCCCACCGCTGTGGGCACTCCCAGCCCCAGTATGGGGCCTTTTGTGAGAAATTTGGCAATGGCGAGAGTGGGATGGGCTGGATCCCTGACTGGAAGCCACAGATTTACCGCCCGGAGCAAGTGCAGGTGGGAACCTGTGAGGGGCTGTGTGGGGCCCTGTGGGGGCTGTGTGTGAGAGCAGCCTCTGATGGCCCCCACCTCATCACTGCCAGCAGCATTACAGGCGAGAGGTGGCAAACACCACCATGGTGTCCCCGTGACCTCATTTCCCGGGGTGACTACGTGCCACTCTCCCCTTCTCCATTCAGGTCCCCCCCTTTGTTCCCGACACGCCGGCTTCCCGGGCAGACCTGGCTGCCCAGTACACAACCATCGGGCGCATGGACCAAGGTAGGAGCCAAGGGGCCAGGCTGGCTCTGGTGAGCACTGCGGACCCTCCTGACCCCCTCAGCTCTGCCCCTCCGTCCGCAGGGATCGGGCTGGTCCTGGAGGAGCTGCGCCGTGCTGGCTTCCACAACAGCACACTGGTGATCTACAGCTCCGACAACGGCATCCCCTTCCCTGGTGGCAGGACCAACCTCTACCGCTCAGGCACCGCCGAGCCGCTGCTCATCTCCTCCCCCGAGCACCCCCAGCGCTGGGGGCAGGTCAGCCAGGCCTTTGCCACCCTCCTGGGTAAGAGCCCGTGCCTGCGAGAGGGAGCAGAGCTGTGCCCAGGGCGGATGGGCTGCTCTCCACCCTCCCAAAGCCAGAACCCAGGGTCTTGTCCCGGGCGCAGTCCTGGGAAGGGAGAGGAGGGAGGACGGAACAAGGTGCCCTCTGGGACACCATCTCAGGGCTCAGCTCTGCAGCTCATCCCAGGAGCAGCCACAGCCCATGTGGCTGCAGACCCCAGGGACCTTTCTGCCCCTCTCCAGGGTTGTTTCCTCCTACTGTGCCAGTCCCTCCTCTCACCCTTCTCTTACCCTCCAGATCTGACGCCGACCATTTTGGACTGGTTTTCCATCCCCTACCCAGCTTACAGCATCTTTGGCATGAAGCAAGTGCAGCTCACTGGAAAGTCTCTCCTGCCAGCACTGGTGTCAGAGCTGCCCTGGGCCACTGCCTTCAGCAGCCAGAGCCACCATGAGGTGACCATGTACTACCCCATGCGAGCCATCCAGCACCGGCAGTTCCGCCTCATCCACAACCTCAACTACAAGATGCCCTTTCCCGTCGACCAGGACTTCTATGTCTCACCCACGTTCCAAGACCTGCTCAACCGCACCAGGGCCGGGCAGCCAACCCACTGGAACAAGACCCTGCACCAGTACTACTACCGAGACCGCTGGGAGCTCTTCGACTGCAGTCGCGACCCCACGGAGAGCCAGAATCTGGCCCCCGACCCCCGCTATGCTGACATCTTCCAGCTGCTCCGTGCGCAGCTCCTGAAGTGGCAGTGGGACACGGGGGACCCCTGGGTGTGTGCCCCTGATGCTGTCCTGGAGAAGAAACTGAGCCCCCAGTGCCAGCCGCTGCACAACGAGCTGTGAGCATCATCTCTACCCTGTCCCCACTGCTGTGGGACAGTCCTGTGCTCCTGTCAGGCACGAGGGGTTGGAACAGGACTGGTGCCAACTCCCTGAGTGACACCAAGAGGCTCTGCCTTCTGTATCGCCCACACCACCTGGCCCCAGAGCATTCAGGGCTCCTGGTGCCTTTATGCTCAGCCAGAGGAGCTGTAGGGCCAAGCTGCCCCTTAGTAAAGCTTCTGGAGGAGAGGGCTCCATCTCTACCTGGAGCAGGGCTTGGAGCCAGCCCAGCACTCTGGAAAATGGCATGAAGCCTGCAAGGGGCACAGGCAGTCCTGTGGAGACCCCCAGGCAGGGCTGGAGCCAGGGTGTCCCAGGCAGGGGCAGGGGGCTGAGCCACAGTTCAGGGCAGGCAGAAAGGACATGGGCACAGCCTGGGGCTGCTCCCAGCAAACAGCAGCTTTATTCACAGCACTGCTCCCTCACCCCCCTGCAGATCGCCCTCCCCAAAACCACAGCCAGCAGACTCCCCACAGTCCCCCTTCAGGTCACCAGTCCCCTACAGTAACAGGTGTGCTGTCTCACAAGGCACTTGTGTCTTTTTTTCCCTGATTGGAGGATGATGAGGTTTTCCCATCCTCACGGGTTGTGCAAGCTCCCCCTGCCCGTGCCAGTCCAGTGCATTCACCTCCACCAACTCAGAGCAGCCAAAGCCCAAGAGCTGCATTGTGTGGGAAGAGCAGTGGCAGCTCCGGGTTTCCAAGGGACGGGATGGATTCGGCCCCAGAGCCCATGGGAGCAGCACGGCCTCTCCCTGTGACCACTGGTGGCTCAGGACCAAGAGATCACAAACTGCTCCCACATCGGCAGTGACACAGGGACTCTCAGCACCTGAGGGGGAAAAGGCAGGCTTGGCACAGTAGAGCCCAGGAGGTGTCAGAGCCAAGGGAAGTGTCCTGCCCCCATGCAGAGGCACACCATGCCATGATCCCAATCCCACAGAGCCCCCAGGAAGGCCACCCATGGCAGGCAGCCCCAGAAGCAGAGCTGTGTGCTGCTACTCCTCTCAGAGCTCCAGCCCCATCACCAGGCAGCTTTTCCATCCTCCGCCTCCCCATCCTCATTCCTGTCATGGTCTAATGCTGCCTGGGCCTAGAGCAGTGACCCAGCCTGTGCTGACAGAGCTGGTACTGTGCCATCACTGGAGCCAGACCTCACCAGCCCCACAGCTGTGCCCTGTCCCTTTCTAGCCACCACTCCCTCCGAGGGTGGGGACAAGCACTCACCTGGGTGTCACTGCGGTAGGAGAAGTCACTCACAACGGCACCGTTGGCCAAGACTTGCCAGGGAGGGCTGGTGACACCGAGCACAGTCACAGCCTCCAGCAGGACCCCATCGAGGTGGGCACTCGCCCGCAGCAGCTGGCTGAGCACAGCACCCTGGGGGACAGCAGGGATGTCACCGTGTGCTCCCAGGTCCGAGCCACCCCACATGGACACAGGGCCACCAGGACCCCCCCGCCCAGATGGCCCCTGCCAGCAGCCCCTTCTC
This sequence comes from Acropternis orthonyx, assembly GCA_035583155.1. Taxonomy (NCBI): domain Eukaryota; kingdom Metazoa; phylum Chordata; class Aves; order Passeriformes; family Rhinocryptidae; genus Acropternis; species Acropternis orthonyx. Next base: position 684,042 of record JAWWEU010000041.1, on the reverse strand, counting down.
ACTCACGTGCGTGGCCAGGAAGAGGATCTCGGTGTAGTCCCCCCTCTCAAAGGTCTCCCAGCTCTCCCCGTCATCCCAGAACAGGTCTCCCCGAGCGAAGCCGTCTGGGGTCAGTGCCACGACCAAGGCCATGCCCCTGCTGCGGGACTGGGCAGTGCTGAGCGCGGGTTCCTGGGGCGTGGGAGCAGGCACAGCTCGGGTGCTGCCGGAGCCGTGTCCACCAGCCCTGCTGGACACCACAGCCACGGCGCCTTCGGCACTGCCGCCATCCCAGGCAGGCCAGGCAGGTCACCGCGGTGCCACCAGGGAGCAAAGGGCACTCACCTGCAGGGGCAGGATGTGCCCTGCACGGACGTGCACATTGATGGTGTCCAGGGGCGCTGGCAGGAGGATCCACTGCCCTTTGCTGTGGATGGTGGAGTCCTACATGGTGACACAGAGGGAAGAGCAGGCACAGAGTGCTGTGTGCCCAAGGGGGCCCTGTGCCATGGCTCTTGAATAGCCACGAGCCGTGAGGCACAAGACCCACACACAGCCCTGAGGGGCCGGTACCAGTAAGAGGATGCAGGAATGCACGCAGGGGTCCCACAGCAAAGCCCCCACCCGGCCCCATGACACAGCAGGGAGCACCCACCCCTGCCAGGCTGTACCACGTCCCCACCGGGAAGTAGCCGCTGACTTTGGTCTTTCCTGCCTCCAGCACAGGGGTGATGAGCAGCCCCCCACCCCACAGGAGCTGGCGGTCCACAGCCCAGGTGTTGGGGTCTGTAGGGAACCTGGGGAAGGAGGGAAGGGCAGTGCCAGGGAGACCCTGCTCCCCCCTCCCACTGAGCTGGTGGGACGGTGCCCACCGGCCCCGGCTGGGACACTCACTCGAGGAAGAGGGGCCGTGCCACTGTCTCCCCAGCAGTATGAGCCCGGTGGAAGAGGGTGTAGAGGAAGGGCAGGAGGGAGTAGCGGAGGCGCAGGGCATCCCTCATGGCAGCCTGGGCAGCTGGGCTGAAGGCATACGGCTCCTGTGGCTGCAGGGGAGAGGCGCCCCGGGGACGCTCAGACCACACGGGGAGGAACAGTGGGTGCATTTCTGGCATGCAGGATGGACTCTTCCAGCCCAAGCCCAGCACCGAGGGCAGGCCAGCCACCTTCCCAGGCAGGCTCAGCCCGGAGCCCCCTGCCCAGCAGGGTGAGGGCTCCCGGAGCTCACCCGGGTGCCGTGGTCATTGTGGTTCCGCATGAAGGGGTAGAAGGCGCCCAGCTGGGTCCAGCGCACGCACAGCTCCTCGGACGTGTTGCCCGCGAAGCCGCAGATGTCGGCACCCACCAGCGGCACCCCGAACAGGTTGAAGAGCAGCACCTCTTGGTGGAGAGGGCACAGAGGGCACTGACGCTCCGTGGCACCGGGGGTATGGAGCCCACGGAGAAGCCCCCGGCCACAGGGGCAGCGCAGGAGGGAAGCGGGGCTGGATGTGGTCCCAGTGCCCCACAGCCTACCTGGCACGGAGTAGTAGAGCTGCTCCCAGTTGCTGCCGACGTCCCCTGTCCAGTGCCCCGCGTAGCGCCCGTGCCCAGCAAATGTGGAGCGCGAGATGATGAAGGGGCGCTTGCCCCGGACCCTCAGCAGCGCACTGAGGGCAGGGCAGGGTCTGCTCAGCACCATCCGGCCAGGGAAGGGGCTCAGCGGCTCCCACAGCACACTGAGTTACACACCAAACCCGCCCAACGCCTTCCCCGTGCCCACACAGCCCACACTGGGTCTCTCTGCCAGCTCTGGCAGCCCCTGGGACGTGCAGGAGCTGCAGCAGGAGCCCCAGGCTCACCTGTGGGAGGCGATGGCCTCGGTCAGCCCGTACAGGCTGTGCAGGTTGTAGTGGGAGGACAGGTACTGCTGGCTGGAGGCACAGATGGTCCCGGCCTGCAGGCGGCCCCCAAACACTCCTGTACAGGACAGTCAGTGGTAAGGGCAAGTTCAGAGTCTGCCCAGCCAGGATTGGAGCATCCTCCAGTATCCTCCTGGCTTCCCCACAGCCCTGAGCAGGGCTGGAACCCACTCCTGTACCTGGCACATAGGGGGGCTGCTCCAGGTTGTTTTGGGGGCAGCCATCCTGAGAGCCCTCCACGAAGTTCGATGGCTCATTCATGTCCTGGGGAGGGAAGGAGCGGGGAGGGGAAGGACAGGATGACCTTGCTGCCACACTGGGGCCCAGCAGAGGTGCAGGGTGGGAGCCAGGGAGCCACAGCCAGCAGCTCTGCCCGGGCCACTCACAAGCCACATGCCATCAAAGGGCACTTGGTCATGGAAGTCCTTCACCATGTCGTGCCACCACTCGTGAGTCTCCGGATTGGTGAAGTCCGGGAAGACTGTTGGGCCAGGCCAGACCTGCAGGAGGGAGGCAGCAATGGGCACAGCCCCCCAACCCCACATGCCACCCTGCCTTCCATCACAGCCACCCCCTGAGCATTTCCCTCCTGCTCCCATGGCCCTCCCACAGGGACTCACCTTCCCGATCAGGGGCTGCCCCGTGGCATTTCGGATGAACACCCCTCGCTTCAGTCCCTCATCGTAGGGCTTGTAGGTGCCAGGGGGTCCTGAGCTGCTGATCCCAGCATCCTGGCAGGGCACAAAGCCAGGATTTCCCCAGCAAGGGCAGGGGATGGCCCTCAGAGGAAGCTCCCTCACTGCCCTCGGGGCAGCCCCAGCCCCAGTGCCAGCCCACCCGTGCGGGTGCCACTCACCACGATCATGATGTACCTCAGCCCGCAGCGGTGGAAGTCCCGCACCATCTCCGGGTAGTCCTTAAAGCTTTTCTTGTTGAAGGTGAAATCCCTCTTGGCATCTGCGTAATCCAGGTCGTTCCACTGCACATCCTGTGAATGTTGACATGGGTGCTTGGGGAGGAGCAGGGACTCCCACACAGTGCCACCGGACCCCCACCCCACAGGGGGTCCCAGCAGCAGAGGCTCCAGGGAGCAGCGCAGACCTACCAGGGGGAAGCGGGCTGCTGTCATGTTGGCCACGACCTGCCGGGTGATGTCGGTGGAGGAGTAGCCCCAGCGGCAGAGGTGGAAGCCCAGGCCCCAGTACGGGGGCATGAAGGGGAACCCTGGGAGCCAGAGGGTGGGTGCTGGCAGAGATGGCCCAGCACTGTGCTGCCCCACAGCCCCACTGGGCCGCACCAGCTCTGCCACGCTGCTCACAGCAACCTGGCAAAGCCAGCCTGGCAAAGCCACGCCAGGAGCAGCCATGCCCACACTTGTGGCTCGCTCGTACCGACGACGTCCAGGTACTGCCTCACCACACTCTTGGGGTCGGGGCCCAGGAAGATGTAGAAGTCCAGGATGCCGCCCGTCGTGCGCCAGGTCAGGGCCGGGCTGGGCTGCAGGAGCACATCTGGGGAAGCAAAAGTGCCAGAGGAAGAAGCTGAGGACGGGAACGGGGCCAAGTCCACACCTGGCACCTCCGCGGGACTCACCCATCGCATTGCTGTTCAGCAGAAAGACACCGTGGGCTGAACCATCATCCTCCATCACCAAGTAGAAAGGGTGGGAGCCGTAGAGGTTGACCTGGGGCTGGAGCAGAGCATGGTGTGGAGCCACTGAGGCTCTACCGGAGATCCCAGAACGCACCCACCCCTCACCTCCAGCCAGGAACACCATCACAGCTTGGGGTGCAAACCCAGGGCTTGTGGCCCCAAACACTGCTGAGCCGGCAGAGCTCTGCCCTGAGCAAGAGCCCAGGAGTGCCAGGTTGGGAACAGCTCCTGAACAGTGCAGAGCCCTGGGGGACAGAGCCTGCCCTGGGGACAAGGGTCTTGAGGGCAGTCACACAGCTGAACCTGCACAGACACCCCTCCCCAGCCCCAGACAAGACGTGAGAGGCTGCGGGGCCGCCCTCAAAAGCCCAGAGGAGCTTCTCCCTTCCCCTCAGCCCTGCTCCCTACCGCAGGCGCCATGTCCCGGTTCCAGAGGGTGACCCTGGTCCATGATGTGTTGAGGACCAGAGGTGTCAGGTGCTCCCCCAGCCCATAAATGAAATGGGAGGGCAGGGAGGTGGAGATCTGCAGGAACTGGTCTGCGAAGAAGAGGGGGGCGACGGTGGTGTTCAGCCTGGGGAGAGAAGGGGAGGCTCTGGCGAGCGGCCGTGGGGAGGGAGGCAGGGCTGGGGAGGGAGGCGGGTGCTCATCACCGTGGGAAACACCAACCAACACGTTTGGGCTGAGCTGCCGGATTCCCGGACCCCTTCCCCTCCAGCGCACTGCAGAGACCGTCCCAGCAAAGCCCCCGCAGCCCCCACGTGCCGCCCCACCAGTGGTCACCAGCGTCCCCCGCCACATCCCCGCTCCCCGCCCGTGCGGGGTCCCCGCTCCGGACCGACCCCCGGGGCAGGGGGAGCACTCACAGGACGGTCCCGCCGCTCCGCCGGCACACGACGAGCCCGAAGGGGTCTCGGCTGACCCTCAGGGCGGGGGGCGCGGGGGGGTCGCGGCGGCCCGGCCGGGGCGGGGTGGGCAGCGGGACCTCGAAGCGCGGTCGGGCCGCGTCCCGCAGCTGCGGGCGGAGAGCGGGGTCAGCGGGGGCGCCCCGGGGGATGGGGGGGGTGGGGGGCAGGCAGAGGGGGCCGTGCCGCACCGAGAGCCGCAGCCGGGTCGGGGTCTCCAGCGCCAGGTCCAGCCGCAGCTCGTCCACGGCCCCCGGCAGGAAAGGGGCGGCCACGCGGCGCAGCCGGGCCGTGAAGCCGCCGGCCGTGGCCGTGATGTTGTGGGCGCGGTAGCTGCGGTAGCCGCGGGGGAAGAAGCACCAGGGCGGGCCCGGGTCGGGGCCGGGGCTGTAGCAGCAGCCCCGCTCCTCGCAGCCCGCCCGGCCCAGCAGCCGCTCGGGGCCGCAGGCGAAGCGCCCGCCCGGGGGCACCGCGCAGGCGGCGGGCGCGGGGCCGGCCCCGGCCGCGGCGGGGACCACCGGCACCACCAGCGCCACCAGCGCCACCACCGCCCCCGGGACCATCGCCCCGGTGCCCCCCGGTGTCACCCCCCCGGCTCCCGGTCCCTCCCGGTGTCCCCCCGCAGCTCCCGGTGCCTGCCCCCGGTTCCTCCCCCGGTCCCTCCCGGTGTCCCCCCGCAGGGACAGCCCGGTCCCCGCCCGCAGCCGGAGCGACACCGGCCCCGCAGCCCCGGGGCGGGGCAGGGAGGCGGGACCCGGGAACGGCCCGGCATAGCGAAAGTGAAACGTAAACAGAAACGTACAAAACAAAATATCACCATGCTACATGTTAAATAAGCATTTTACCCTACAAAATAAATAAACCCTACACTTGTTTGTTTTTCTATATTTGTTTATTTACAAAGCCTGCAGCCGGTAGAAAAATAAAAATAGATGTTGTAGGTATTTTCTCTGTTTCTTGTCAGGCTTTCTCTGCCCCCAGCCTGGATCTCAAGCACTGGCTGAGCCACTGGAGAGCCCTTTGGTGCCGGGGATGCTCCTCCCGTATCCGCTGGACGATGGTGTTAATGGCCTGGAGCCGATCCCGTAGTTTCTCCTGCTGGCTCCTGCAGGCCTCCTCGGTGTCGCTCAGTGCCTGGTACTTCCCTTCCCTCAGTGCCTGCAGATGCTTCTGGTGTGCCTGATGGGCCACAAGCTCCAATAGATTCTGAGAAAAGCAACAGGTGAAAGGGCTGTGACAGCAGGAGAGATGCACACAGGGAAGAGTCACAGTGTGACTCCTGTCAGGTGCTGTGACCGTGGCGTTTGACAAAGGAAGGACAGTGCTGTGATCTCCCCATTGTAACAGCCAAACAGCAGCTCCATCCTGAGTGTTGTAGGGGCACAGACAACACAAAATTCCATAAATCAGAGAAATTCCCACACATACAAGGCAGCCCTTGCCAGGTCAGGGCTTCAAGACCTCGAGCTGGCTCTGAGCACCCATCTGGCACTCCCAAAGGGTGGCTGTTACCAGGTATTTTCACGATGTCCTTCAGACTGATGTTTCCAGGTGACCGCAGCCTTGCCCTGAGTACAGCTGCAGCATCAGCTCAGGGCCCCTTCAGCCCCCATAATGTGCCCAGTGAACACACTGCTGAAACCCAACACTGAGCACACTCAGCTCAGGATGGGGCAGAGACAGAGCTGGCAGCAGGAGGAAGCAGCAGGCCCTGTTTGGCTCACGTGCCTCAAGGGAGTGGATGCACTCACCCATCGTTTCTCATTCTGGAGACATTCCACATCCAAGTCAAGGCTGTCGGCCTTGGCCTGGAGCCTGCACAGTTCCTGCTTCTTCTCTGAGAAGGTGGTCCTGAGGGACTCTTGGGTGTTCTTCAGCTCCAGGATGGCTTGATTGCATTTAAAAATGTTCTAGCAAAAGGAAGAGAAGGAAATGGCAGATTCCAGTTCTTTAAGTTCAGCTGCATTCCCGACCATCCTCCCAGAACTTGTTTGCTGGGATTTTTTTTAACGAATCTGCAAAGCCTTCCTGTGCAGAGACACCCCTGTGCTCACTGCTGCTGGTCACAAGGCCAACACCAGCTGCGTGAGCTCCTGCAGCCCTGCTTCCCTTCCTCACCTCCTGGGCTTCCCTGATCTTCTTCCTCAGCTCCTGTTTCCTTTGCTGGAAGTCACTCTTGGTGCTGTGTTTCTTCTCCGCCTTGTTCTGAGCCTCTCCGCGAATCGCTATGGTCTCTCTGCGGGAAACAGATGCCTCCATGTCCCGAACCACCTTCTCCTGCTGCTTCAGCAGCTGCCCATAGCGGACCTGCCGTTTGCCAAAGACACAAACCAGGCTCAAAATACGGAATGTTTACCAGTGGCACCAAGGGAAGTCATCTGGGTGGCACATCCCCCCAAGATAAACCAGATACATGCGACACATGACTGCAAGGCAAATTTGGTCCAAATCCAAACTTGGTTAGCTGTGTGTGTATCTGGAAGGCAGAGGGCTTGATTGTCAACTTGCCTACAGTAATATTCAAGATGTTGCCCTGGATCTCATTAGCAAGAGCAGAAGCAGAAAAGAGAAGCATCCCGAGAATGAAGGGGAAGAGCTGCTCTGCCAGGAGAGGGAACACTTCTCTAACCAGTGATTAAGGTGATGCAATATTTAATAATGAACACTTCATTGCTTATAAATCAGGGTCACAGCACCAGGTGGCAGATATACTGCAATTTAAATAGATTCCTTGGGAGTATCCAGACTTTGCTGAGCCTGGCACAGGGAACATACAGGGAATGCAGGATGTGTGGGATGCTGGATGTGTTCAGTTCAGTCGAGCTGCCAGGGGTTGAGTCCCACCCTGGGCACTGGAGATGCCACTTCTCCAGCCTGTTTCTCATCTCCTGCCTCATGTTTCAGCCACTCCAAAGCTGAGTACATTGTGTGGCTTCCCCTTCTCAGCCCTCTTTCCCAGTGCCTTACTTGCATCCTACGAATCTCTGCTTTCATGGATTGGATTTCACCTTGTTCTGACCCAGAACCCGTTGCTTCTTTCATCTCTTTTGCCAGCTGGATCTTCTTCTCCCACAGCAGGATCTGACGCCTTCAGAGAAGAAAGGGAAAGCAGCACCTTTGTAACCCACAGGGAGGACAATGTCTGTGCACCAGCAGCAGCACACGCACAAGATAATTCTGAACACAGAGCTGGCAGACAGCAAGGATTTGCACATGGGTCATGGAAAAGCAGCACAGAGCAGGGTGAAACCAGAAAGGAAGCTTCCCAACTCAGAAAACGGGGTGATGACTCTAAAAACAAGCGTGCCCAGACTGGCAGGAACTGCTGGACCTCAATTAACTGCCCAGTGCAGCACACTTGCTCCGAGTTACTGGCAGAGTCTTCCCATATGGATCCTGGTAACATCCAGCTCACCCATGCTGGAACTGTTAAAGCCAACATCCTCCCACCAGCTCTTGCTGGTTCCAGAGACAACTAAAGCACCTTTCAGTTTCTGTGATTCAAACATTCATTGAAGTCCTTCCCCCTTCTTCAGGAAGGACAGAATCACATTTACCAGTGCCAGGTCAGTTCGGTGATTGGAAGAGAATGGGAACATGGACACAGACACACAAGACTGTGGCACACTCTGATACCTACTCTGCTTCCACTATGCTGTTCAGGAGCCTTTCCTTCTCCTCAGTCAGTTGACTATATCTTTCCTGCATCTCCATGGATTCTTTTTCTGCTGCCTAGATTTGGGAAGCACAAAACAATACAGCACTGTCAGGCTGAGAAGGTGTTCCGGGATCACTACTTGCCCCAATCTGCACAGAAGGTTGAGGCCTGGGAATGAGGTGTCAGGTCTTGGTACCTTGAGGGAGTGCACAAACTCATTCTCTGTGATGAGGTTGGCATGTTGCAGCTCCTCAAAGCTGCTGTTGTTCTTCTTGATCAACACATTCAACTTTACCAAGTCATTTGACAAGTTCTTCATGTGTCGTTCGATGTCCTTCTGTTCTTTTGTTTCCTGCTGAATTTCATCTACAGGTGAACAGAAAAAAAGTCTTAGAGGCACTCTTCAGGGCAGGTCCAGCTTTTCCCATCTGTAATGCTCCATTCATGGATGAGCATTTTAAGGAAGTGTCAGGGACTGGCTTACTTTCCATGCGCACTTTCCTCTGCTGCATTATGGTGATCTGCTTCTTTAGCTCATCCAGGGAGTTTATTTGTTCCTCCCGTTCCCGTGTTAATTTCACCAGCTCCTTCTGCTCATTGAGCCAGTACTTCTGCAGTGTCATCACCTCAGAATTGCATTCTTCTATCTCCTTGGTCAGCTTGTTGATCTCAATTTCCAGTGGTCCCAATTCTTGCCCCTGTATGAGAGCAAAGTTTGGGATAAATCAGGCACAAGCTGTTTAAGCTTGTTTACAGCATCTGGATGTTCCCAAGTCTGCAGAGGATGTGCCACAGGACTCATTTCCACAGGGGTATCCATAAAGGTCTTACAGTGCCAGGGACAGATCTGGGAATCATCTGAATGGGGCCAACCATCAAACAACTGAAAGGTCTCCACCTGCTCCACTCTCCCTTCATCGATGTTTGCAGATTTTCTAACAAGATCCTATTTATTCCCAGAGTATTGATGGCATTTGACATTTCCATCAGTTGCAGACAACTCCCTGCAGGGATCTGTGCCAGGCACACCCTCATTTCACAATTCCCTCCACCTGCATGAAGAACTGTCAGACAAACATAAACACCTGAACAGATTAACTAGTGCAACTTTTAAATCACAAGGCTGATGCCTGAAAGTTTGAACTACCCAACACTTACACAGTTACCTTTATCAGGGACATCTATGGACACCACAAAGTATTAAATCAAAACTGGGACTGGAGCACAAAAGTACCTACCCCCTGCTGAGCAAGAAGCTTCTCCAGCTTCTTGTTGTACATGCAGATGACCCCTCCCTTCTTCTCTGTCAGGATCCTGCACTTTGCAATCTCATTTTCCTGGCAGCTGATCAGATCATTGATATTTTTTATCTCCTTGTCCACCTCAGAGAGTGTTTTTTGGAGGACTGTCAGCCTGCAGTTGGTATTAGTTGCATTCAGGATAATCTGGGCCACATCGTTCTCAACCTTGTAAAAATGCAGCTCCTGGGAACAGCAAGAGAGAAAACACATCACTGTCACTAACAGCCACTCACTGAGTTGTAATGCCACTTATCCCAGCACAGGAATCAGGGGATTGAGATTCTACTCCCAGGTCTGTACTACAAGCTGTAACCTACTTACCCTCTCTGTTTCTCCATCAATTGACAGGTAATACAATATTTACCTCTGCTATGCAGCTGTTGAAAAGCATGAAGGAGCCTAAAAATCCCAGAAACCTCTAAGAGCTCTCACCCATCCCTTCTGCAATTACGTCATGTTCTAGTGTCTGTAGTTACCCTCAGCAGCAGCAGGACATCACTGTATTGTGCCTTCTCCACCACATCTGGCACACACACCCCTCATCCAACAACAACCCAGTGTGAGAAATGCTGGGCTGAGTCTTCTGGGTTTTCTACCTGTACCAGCTATACACTCTCAGAAAGAGTAACTTATGCCTTAAAGAGCTGTGTGTCAGGTTGGACTGTTCCTTGGAATCAAGAGCTGCCTGCATCCCGTTCCATGATGGAGTACAGAGGTAAAAGTTGATGTGGAGTACGGAATACCACATACCCCTTGTCTTTCTCCAGTACATAAGAACTGCTAATACTTTATAGTAAATACTCTCAGGATCCATCATTCTGCCCCATTTTTTAAGTCAAGAACTCCGTGTTTTGTGTCAGGCCTTTTTGGCCAAGCTCCCTCACATACACCAGAATCCTGCAACATCACAGGGAGAACCAGCTTGGGGACAAACTCAGCAGCACTTCAGCTGCAGACCTGAAACCTGAACAAAGTCACTGACCACACCCACTGGAGAAGCTCTGCTCAGGTGGTTCCCTTCCCCTGCCCTCCCAAGGGGAGGGGCTGCCATACCAGGTTGGTTTTTCTCCTCCGAAGTTTTGCAGCCAGCTGTGAGAAGTGCTTTGCAGCTTTGCTGGATAGCATCTGGTCCTGAAGCTTTGCCAGGATTTCATTCTCTATCTGCTCTTTGACTAAAGTTTTCTTCTCGGTATCTTTCCTGATGGACACCAACTCACTCAGGTGAGCAGCTTGGTCCTGAAAGGTTGGAAGACAAAGACAGGATCATTACAATTGTTTGAGGACGGGTATTACTCAAATATTCTAAAGGATTTGTCTTCCATGGACTCTCCTTACCATCTTGGTCCTGCCGAGGGCCTGCTCTGTCTCATGGAGAACATGAGTGTAGGTGCCAGTTTCAGCCTTCAGGGCCTCCTGCTGCAGCAGGCAGTGGTCAATCATCTTCCTTGTCACGTTGGCATCGTTCTGAAACCGGCTCAGGATGGTTACAAGCAGCTCGTTCTTCTCCTCCTCCTTCCTGATAGACTTTCCACAGCCATGGATGTCCCCTTCTAGGGACTTCAGGTCACGTCTGTAGTTGCTAGAGAGGCAAAGAGGATGGAAAATCATCACAGGGATTGGTGCTGAACAGCCACCCAGAAATTCCTCTTTTCAAATGTGTTATTGCAGCAACAACTGCACAAGAAGCAAGACCTTTGTAAAGGCTCAGCTGCTGTGATAGTGCAGAGTCAGAGGAGATGGATGGAGACATTAAGATTTAAAAGGAAACGCATGTAGGGAAATTGATTCCTGCTTTCAGTACTGTCCCACCCTCTATTCCTACCAGGATGTCACCATATAAAATCAGATTGTTTGTTCTCAGAGAACCAGTCAAGCTTTAAGGCTCCAAAACAAATAAACACTTCCTTTGGAAACAACAGGGAGGTTTTCCTGTTCTAAAGGCCTCACAAGATCCTGACAGTGAGAGATAAATCCTTCCGGACATCCAGCTCTTTGGAGTGAGAGCTGTTGCAAAGGTGAGGGAAATCCTTTAAAGGAATAAAATGTGACTAGAAAAAGTCTGAACAGCTTTGAGAACCCCCCACATTCTGAGGGAGAGCTGTATTTTGGACTTTGTTATGTGCTTTAGAGCAGGAAGCTTTTTCTGCCTGACACTCCATGCCCACACAGTGCTGAACCTGACAGGGGATACACTGCCCCTTCTGGGATCTCTCCTGCCCAAATTATCCCTGATGTCCACAGGGCCTGGTTTCAGAACATACCTCAGCAGCTCCTGAGTGGCAACATAGGCCTCATCCCTCTGCTTCATTCCAGCCAAGCTGCTGTTCCAGTAGTTTATCAACCTTTTTTTCTCCATGTTAATAGCCTGGACCTCCAGAGCAGCCTGGGGAACAGAGAGTTGGCAGATAGCAGGAATTTACAGTGTGTTGAAAAACCAAATTCATGTTGCAATTTACTTTTTTTTTTTTTTTGTTCACAGTATGCTGAGCAGGAACAGCTTCAACTACTGTGGCTGGTTCATTGTCACAGCAGACCAGAGAGCACAGGTCTGCAAGAAAAAACTGCTGAGAAGGGGAAGAGGAAGTGATTTACAGGCAATTCTTAATGACAAAGGAAAAGAAAAAAAGTCTCCATTCCTCCAAACAGGAACAAAACATGCAACTCTGGCTCACATTGTGCACACCACGTGAGGGCTGCCAGAGGGGTCAGTCCTGCCAGAGGGAAATATTAACCAGAAAGGAAAATCCCCCCCTACCTCACTGACTGCCTGCCGGGTCACTTTTGTGTCTTCTGCCTGGGCCACAAACTGAGCTTCAAACAGAGCAATTTGTTCTTGGAGCTCGTAGGCTTTCCTTGTTAACTGGTCTAGGAGAAGGTCCTACAGAGTCAGAGCCAAAGAGTTTAGGGTGAGTGATGCACTCTCAGTCTTAACCAACTGTATCCTACAAGAATAAGATCAGCTAGAAAAGGAATTAAATTGGCAACTGGATTAATTTGATTCCTACTGAAACTTTTCCATTCATACACAAATGACTCAAGACTGCAGCAGGGAAACTTGCAAGAGAAAGAAACCTTTGCTGATTGTTTATTATTGCACTTGCAGCAGTAAATTGATAATTCAGCTCTGAAGCAGCATTCCTTCCTGTTGGCACAGATTACACTGTACCACTTCTCCAGCTGCTGAGAATCTTAATAATGTATATTTGAAAATCCTGTGTTAAAAACCACCGAAATCCATCGTGTTTCAACAGTCTGCATGGAATTCTGCACTGCTAATACCCAGTCTGTGCTCTGGAAGGCAGCAGAGGGAGCTCCAGCACCGATGGGCTCCGCTCATTCCCCAAGTTCACTTTCCATTGTGAAAGACCTGAACACTCGATATTTCTTCAAGATATTTCTGAATATCTTCCTGCCCCCACACTCCCTTTGCTTGACTGAAGAGCGATTTACTGTTTGACTTGCCAAACCCTCTGGGCAGTACGTGCTGCTGTCTGGGGGGAGCGAGGGGTTCTTCTTTTTAGAAAAGTCTCTGGTTTTGGGGGGTTTTTACTATTTGGGAAAAATATCCCTATGCATCTTCCATGATCCCTTCACTCCAGCCTTCCTCCTGACAAGGCAGCATATCCTCCAAGACTCACCACTAACTGTCACCTGTATTTTTTTTTTTTTTCAAAGACAGCTTTACTTGGTACCTGTTTTTTCTTTTCCACCTCAGCCTGAAACTTCTCTGCCTCAGCTTTCTTTGCCGACCGTTTCATTAGTAAAACCTTGTGATGCATGTCCTGGTCCATGTTCTGGATGTAGAAGAGCTGCAAGGCCAGGTTTTCAACCTGGGTCTGCATTGCAGAAACTGGGGAGAGGCGGGGCGGGGCAGGAGGGAAAAGAGTTACAGAGGAGTTTGTATTAGGATACACCTTGAACAGAGATAAAAGGGAAAGGAATACAGAAGCTCTCAAAGGAAAAACACTCACACATCAGCTAAATCAGTCCTCCCCAACAGAAGAATTTACATCAGCTTTGGAGCAAAGCTCCACAAGCAAAGCTAAAAATCTTGGTAAGCAATTCCTTGATTCCCAGCATAAAGAATTTAAGGAGTAGCTGTGAAACTTTTCAGCGAGCACATTATTCCTGATCAATTTTACTGTATTTTTCAACCCAGCGCTTGACTAAAATTCAAATCAATTTGTCCACACAGCCCCAGAACTGGGAAACATTGCCAGGACTGCCCCGGTCACCTTTCTTGCGTTCATCATCTGTGTGGTGACACTTTATCTTGTAGGTGTCCCTGAGGCCCTGCAGTTCCCTCTCCAGCTGCTGCCGCGCCGCGGCCGCGCCCCAGCGGCGCTCCAGGCTCCTCTGCAGCTCCGCCCGCAGCTGGGCCAGCTGCTGCTGCGCCCCGTAGAGGATCACCCCGAGCTCCTCCCGCTGCACTTGGCTGTCCTTCGTTGCTGTCCTCTGCAGACACAAGAGCTCACGAGCTGTCCCACAGCAGCTCGGACTGCAGGGGCTGTGGGAAGGCAAGGGACAGGCCGTGTACCAGCTCACGAAGGTCGACTTTCACTTGTTCTATCTGTTTAGTGATGCAATTCTTCAGGGCAGCCTGGAATCTTCTCATCAGAGGCTGCAAAGAACGACGGCATTGAGAAACTTTAACACACTTGTGTAAATAAATTACGAAGAAGCCTCACTGCCACTCCCTCCATTAAATAAAACATCTTATTTCTGCCACAGACACCTGTGTTCTTATTTTAGCTACACTCACTGTAGCAAGTGAGAGGAGTCACAGAGTGGGTAATCGTTGATGTCAAAATGTGACTAGTGAGAATATTTGAAACATGCCAGAAGAGCTACATTTGAGAACCCACCCCCTCACTCTTGCTGCAAGGACTTCTCTTTCAGGGGCACTGAAGAGCACCAGGTTCACCCACCACTTTTCTCACTTCTGAACCTGCAGCTCTGGGGTTGGTATTGAGGGATTGACACAGTCAGGAGTCAATACTTTGGCAAAAGTGCCTTTCAAATGTGCAGTTCAGCAAACAGCTGAGCCACTGCTTCCAGCTCCCCTCCACGTTTTAGACAAACAAAAACACCAAGTCTGCAAAGAACAATGACAAGATTCGAGGACTTCTCACGTGTTCTGGATCCAAGACGATCAGTTCTGTTTCTCCTGCTGTTTCCTCACTGCTTCTGCTTATTTCATATTCCTCAGATTCATGCTGCTGGAGTTCCTTTTCCCACTTTTGGTCACCATGCTCACCAGGGAACTCAGGGACCTGCTCAGAGGTTGGCTCTGAAGGGAGAGAAACAGGGTCTCCCATGTTCCCTGGACCCCACCCCACCAATAAAACAAGAAAAAGAGAAAGAAATAGGGTTAGATTTCATAGTATTGTGCATCCAGTTGGATCAACAATGACCAGAAAGGGAGAGAACCAGGAGATGTGCCTGAGAGATGGTCTCAAGTGCTGCTGTGTCGATACCTGGCTCTGTGTGGGTGTCCAGCTCTGCTGCCGAGGCAGGAGCTCCTGAGGGAGGGGAGGAGGCTCCTCTGCCTGGGGCTGGCTGCTCCATGTCACCCTGTTCAGGAGGACAACTGTCATGTTCTACATTGTCCTGGAAAGTCTCAGCAGACTTCTCCTGAAACATAAAATCCACCACCTGAATCAGCTTTTCCATCTACCTCTACTTACCCCTAAAAATCTGCTTATTTTTGTCATCATGAGACACGAGCAACACAGACAGGAGGGTCCGGTTCTAAAACCAGCACAGAGACACTGGCAAAGCTGTGTCAGCCCTGATTTAGAAAACACTTCACGTGTTCCCAGCACAGCAACAGAACCTCTCTGCTTCTGCCAGAGCTGTGGTACTCGTCGTGCTTCACCCGTGGGCTTCTCTCTGTCCCAACTCTGGTTGGCTTTGTCGCTTGCAGCAACAAAACTGCACCAGCAGAGCGTGCAGCTGCAAACGCTGCTCAGGCGTTCTGCGAACCGCAGAGTCACGGAACGGTTTGGCGTTGGAAGGGACCTTAAAAACCATCCCGTTCCACCCCCTGCCACGGGCAGGGACACCTTCCACTATCCCAGGTTGCTCCAAACCCCGTCCAGCCTGGCCTTGGACACTTCCAGGGGACATGGGGCCTGGGGGGCCAGGGGGGATAGGAGGGTCAGGGGGACAGGGGGA
>JAWWEU010000041.1:626722-668055 GCA_035583155.1 Acropternis orthonyx | reverse complement strand
AACGGCGTGGGGAGGGGAGGGGTGCTCGGGCCGCACCATCCCCGGCGCGCGGGGGGGGGGCTCGGGCCGCGGTGCCGCCCGCGGGTCCCGGTGCCGGTGCCGGTGCCGGTGCTGGTCCTGGTGCTGGTGCTGGTGCCGGCCCCGGGCGGTCCCTGGCCCCGTCCCCGGCCGGGCAGCCCCGGGGCGGGCGGGGCCCTGCGCGGGCACAGCCCCGCGGAGCGGGCGGCGGCTTTGCCGAGAGGATCCCCGGGATCGGCGGGGCCGGTAAAGCGGGGCCGGGCCGGGGCTGCGGGAGGGCCGAGGGGCCGGGGAGGGGGCCGGGGGACACTCCGCGGTGTGTCCGGGGTCCGGCCAGGCGGCGCATCCCTGTGTCACCCCGCTCTTTGTCCGCCCTGCCGGAGCCCCGAGGGGGACGGCGAGCTGGGATGCTGCCCCGGGGACCGGGATGCTGCCCGGGATGGGGGGGGATGCTGCCCCGGGGACCGGAATGCTGCCCGGGGGACCGGGATGCTGCCCCGGGATGGGGGGGGATGCTGCCCGGGGGACCGGGATGCTGCCCGGGGCACCGGGATGCTGCCTGGGATAGGGGGGATGCTGTCCCGGGGACCGGGATACTGCCCCGGGATAGGGGGGATGCTTCTCGGGATGGGGGGGGATGCTGCCCGGGGGACCGGGATGCTGCCCGGGATAGGGGGGATGCTGCCCCGGGAACCGGGATGTTTCCCAGAAGGGCTGATGGAAAGCGAAATAGTTCCTAAACTTTATCTTCCGTTGTTTCGGAGCGGCTCCGTGCGGCTGGGGTTATTTCTATGGTTTCTCTCCTTTCGGGGAGCTGGGGCTCCTCCCAGGTGACCCCAGTACTCACCTGAGCTCAGTTACAGCGGAGAGGGTGGAGGGGGGCGATCCTTGGCAATGGTTGGGATGCTCCCGGCAGGGATTGCGGTGTGGGGTGTTCCTCACTGCGCTGCTGACTCTCGGTGAAACAACTCTGCTCCATCCTCTGCGAGATCTGTCCGTCCTTTCGGATCCCAGGCTGGGAGCTCGCCTTGCAGAAGTGCTTTGTTCTTGCTTGCCACTCGGAATAGGTAGGAAAATGAAAGATCTTTTAAGAGAAAACAGTAGAAAATGTGAAGACCGGGACAGCTCAGGGTGAAGATCACCGACTTGCTGCTTCTTCTGTTGAAGCCTCCTACGAGTTTGTAGGAGCTTGTTCACATGTCCTGATGGTAACCGGGATAAAAGTCTCTGAGAGCTGCTTTTCTCTGTTGGATTTGAAGAATATCTGGGTTTGTTCTGACTGTGTGGGTGGTGTGAGGCTGGAGAGCCGGGATGGGGCAGAGCTCACTCTACTCCATCAGGGAGGGAGGGAAGGGGCACAGTCCTGCCTGTGCCCAGGGAGAGGGGACTTTCAGAGTGTCCGAGTGGCAGAGACATGTACTCTGATGTCTGTGATATTGAGAAAGACTTTTTAGTTCATTTTTCAATTAGTTCATCCATCCAGCTATGAATCAAGGGTCCTGAGGTTTTTAGCTGCTGATATTTCAGGATCAAGTCCTGTGAGTGTTATCAGGCCTTGACTCCAGGACGTTGGAAATAAAAAGCCATAAAAGCATTACCTGTGGCACGAGCAGGGCAGATAAGGGACATGAAATACTGGTTAATCTGGGATGGAGGGACATGTGGCACACAGAACGTCTGGGTGCTGCAGTGTGTGAGTTTGGTGCTGGGGGATGGTGAGTGTTTTGTTTGCTTTTTGTTTGCTTTTTGTTTGCTTTCTGATGCCTGAGCAGGTGTGGCCGGGAGCAGCAGCAGGTTTGGATAGACCATTCCTTCTTCCCCTTTAGTCACAAACTTGCGGGATTCAGTCTGCTGCCCTGTTTTACCTGCTCATCTGAGATCCATCCGAGTGCAATCCGTCCCACTGAGGTGGCTGCAGTTGGAGCTGTGGGTGTGGGGAGTTCAGCCACTCTTCCCTTTGCTCTGTGAGCTGCTGCTGCTCCAGCAGGGCACCAATGAAGGACTCTTTGGTGACCTACATAATTATCTGTGTGAGATGGGATGACTTCAGAGTGGCTCCCTACAGTAAATGTTTTTCCTTGATTTGGCTGGGTCCTCTTAACTGGCTCCAACAAATAGCAAGGAGTTTGGAAAGCTTTTTTTTTTTAAAAATTCCTAATGTTGGTGTATTTCAATACAAAGGGAAGGTCATACAAGGGCTCTCATGTATCCGTGGAGGAGATCAAGTGAGTGACCAGCTGAGAGTGACACAGAAAATCTCTGCCAAGGACTGGAAGGAAGCTGCAAGTCCTGACTCCAGCCTGCCCTACTCAGTCTCCAGTCACTCACTCTGTATCCTGTGCTGGAGAGTTCCAAACCCAGCATTTGCTTTTCCTAAGAGGGGAAACAGGAACTTGTGCAGTGTCTGAGCACCGCCTCCCGCTCCAGCAGTGACTCTGCACTCCTTAAATATGTAAAATTAAGCTAAAGTTGTTAGAGCAAAAGAGAAAAAGAGCCTGTTGCGTTTTCCTTACCAAAGACGTTTCGTGTTTAAATGCGGTGCTGCTGTTTGACAGCTCATGTTTCTCCGCTGTGCCCAGACGTGCTGCCAGTCTCACGTTTCACTTCCAGAGCCCTCCAGCCCCGCTTACGTTGCCCCTAAAAGCTCTTAAAGTCTCGCACAGCAGACGTGCCCCGGGAGCCGCAAGCCCCCGGCGCTCCCGGTGCGGTGTCAGCCCGAGCCGGAGCCCGCACTGCCCTCCCGTGACCGGGATCCGGGAACCTTGAGCCGCCGGAGGCAGCAGCGTTTGGTCCAGCAGCGTGTGCCAAGGTGAGGTGTGATCTGCCAAGGCAAACAGGATCTGCAGGAGGCCGTTCTGGATGCTGCTGGCTGGAGGAACTGCTCAGGCTCTTGGGAAGAGGCTCCCGTGGTGATTTCAGGAGCTGGCTCCCCAGCACTTTTTCACTCGCGTAGCTGAGATGTGCTGGCACCGACTGGGAGAGCAGCCAGGGCTGTGTGAACAGACTCAGGAGCTGCAGCGAAAATTTTGAGTGGCAACAGTTTATGTGTGGGAGATGAAAATGTGTGTGTGCTTAATAAATATTGGCACTCAGCAAGAGCTTATCAGCTAACTCAGTGCTTCAGCTTCTGGAGAGCTGGGCTGGCTCTGCCACACTGAGAAGGATCCCTTCAGATCAGCGAATAAATACAACATTCATATGAAAAATGGGGTCTTTTTGAATGGTGCTGATTTACTGCTGCCTGAGCTGCGGGACAGCTCCTGCTACCTTCCCACCCTCACATAGGAGGCAGCACCAGTACCTGCCTCTCCACAGCTCTCAGGCCCCACCGACTGCGTGTGCAGATGTTATCCCACACAGAAAAGGGCTGAGAATAGAGCAAACCCTGCAGGTTTGGTGTCTTCCTTATTTGCTCGTTTGTGTTGTGTGAACTCCCATCTTCTAGGATGGAGAGGCACATTTCCAAGAGGAGTTTCAGAGGCTTTTGGGGTTGTACCAGTAGACCAGATGGCCTTCAGAGGTCCAGTCCATCACCTGGTCCTCACTGCGAGTGACTGTGTATCTATTTCTGCAGCCTTTGAGACCTTCAGTGATGGAAATGGCCCCTTGAGGTTGCCCTGTTCTGGTGCACCATTGTCCCTGCTATTAGAATGACAAAACTAGATAGTCCTTGCCACATTTCAAGTGCCTTTCAACTTCTCCAGTCCTCCACTGACAGCTCTTCCTTTCTTTGGCAATGATAGTTCCCACGTGTGAAGATTTTTAATACATTTCCCTCACTTTCATCTTCCCTGGGCTATCTTTTTCCATAGCCCAGATCACTCTTGTCACCCTTCCTGAAACTGTCCTGTGACTTAAATCTGTTTTTTCTTTAATTCTGCAACCAAAGCTATACAGAATTCCCTGGCCTGCAACAATGGTGAGAGGATTAATTGAGTTTGCTGGTGATATTTATGTATCCCGGTGTGTTTGGTTGCTGTCTGCAGCACTGCAGTGGTCTCTGGTTTCTGATGTGTAGCTCTTCTGCAGGACAAGTCCAACAGACTAAATTTCTGAGCTGGCAGGACACCATATTCCTCACCTTTTGTCCTTTTTTCAGTCTCCTCCTCCCAGCCCCGTGTGCCTGTGTGTACCTGCAGTGCCATCCACCTGCACATCCAGGCAGTGCTGAAGCAACAGGTGTTCTGCAGGATCAAAGCAGTATTTCCCTTTAAATTCCTCTGGCTTTGCAGGGAGCAGCTTTTGATCTTCAAGTGTTTCTTTGTTCTTTCTGTGCCAGGTAAAAGCTCATTAAATGGTGCCTCTGTTGGCAGAGACGTCCTGTGGCTCCGCCTGCCTTCCTGGAAGCGTCCAGAGAGCTGCAGCAGGACATCACACAGGCTCTTGTTTCACATGTGCTTCTCCATCTCCTGGCCTTGGTAGGCAAAGCTCCCTCATGTTTCCTGAGGAAGCATTCCCTGGCCAGCAGCAGCATCCAGCTGGTGCCACCTTCCTCCTGTGTGTACACAGGTTTTTAGAGTTCTGATGGAATCACTGACATAGCTGAAGGTCTGGACAGCAGGGCTGGTTTTAGTCCCAACAGCACGGGACAGAGCTGGGCAGTCTGTGCTGCCTGCAAAGTGTTGTGGTGACAGGTGCCCCTGCTCAGGTGTGCTGGAGGCTCAAGTTGCTCCACATCACTGCTCCAGACCCCCCAAGCCTGTGTGGAAACAGCCTGTTGTAACTCACTGTGGGGAGGGAGGAGCTGCAGCATAATTTACTGTCTGTTCTTGCAGGGTGCAATGAGAGGAAAGGTAATTTGTTCTTTAAATGTGGTTGAGCAAATGACTTTCTGCCTGGTGTAACCCATCCTGAAACTGTGGGGTTTGGTGATGTGGACAAGAGCAAGCACAGAGCTTCGCTGTGTTTGGGTTTTGGGGCTGAGACATGAGGATACGTGTTGTGTTTGGTGCTGGAAGGAGGCAGGAGCGCACAGGACTTGCAAAGTAATTCTCTTATCCTGAACACTTTCTGTTATAGACCAGGGATGGGGCTTCTCCACCAAGTCCCAGCAAAGACTGAAACTCAGTAACTACCTGTGCTGTGATTCAAGCATTCTGTACTTCAGCTTCTGTAAAGCATGCAGGGGATGTTACAGATGCAGAGCATTCAGAGGCTCTTGCTTGGATTGTGGATTGATGCATCATTAGTGGGAAACTCATCCTCAGACAGTGGGTGGCACATGCTGTGCTGTTGCTAAATTGGTTCTAACACTATTTTTTCCCCCTTGTTGGCAGACATTCTGAATTTGGCTCCTGACTAGAGCTGACAGATAATGGAAACATTTCCTTGGCGATGTCTCTGGGGCGACTCCTCCGACGTGCCTCTTCCAAAGCATCTGACCTCCTGACCTTGAATCCTGGTGGTGGCAGCAGCTCATCTTCTCTACTTGATGGGGAGATTATCTACTCCAAGAACAATGTCTGTGTCCACCCACCTGAGCTGCTACAGGGCATCGGGGAGCACCATCCAGGTGATGGGGTGTTGCAGACACCACTCACTCTCTGTTTCTCTCTCCTGGGGGATGTTTCTATCAAATTCAGTTGGGCTCTAACAAATGAAGAGGTGCCAGTGAGGGTCAGGGCAAGGCAGTCTTGCAGAAGACTAAGGAAAGCCATCCACAAGCTGATCCATCAGCTCTTTCTTTAGTAGGAAAATTGCTTTCTCCGTGGTCCAGCATGGATTTACCTGGTGTAGTAAGTCCTTTTGTGCTGTTGGAAGATGAAAAATTGTCATTTGAGGACAGTAGCTTATGTTGCTCGTTCAAATCTGAATTGTTCAAAAAATCCAAGCATACTCTTGTAACTGTCATTGCTGGAGTAGTCACAGCAACCACTGGTAAAGGGAAAAGCAAGAAAACCTGATTGTGGCTGCATGCACTGGAGTAAATGGAGATATATCCTGCTCTGTCCCTTTATTCTCATCTCTCATCAATTAATCTGTGAACATTGACCCTTACTTCCCTTTTTGTGTGACTTCTTTTTCCATTGGCTTTCCATGAAAATTGTAGCCCTTTAGCTACACTAAGGTAAAGATTCTTGAGAAATCAATCTTCAGCTGGCACTTGATGCTGTTTAACTAAGAAACAGTAGAAGTTTTACATGTGGCAACATATTTCACAATTTACTCTTGATTGGTAATCCCTCCAAGAAGTGCAAGTATTTGCATGGCATTTGTCTGTCCACTTAGGCCAGGGGGAATTTAGACTGTTCAAAAGCCATATGCAGACTTGGAATGACTTGCAAATACTGAATAATATTGACCACTCCACAATTCATTGGGCAGAATTCTGTCCTGGTAAATTATAAGGTTTTGTCTTGCCCTTGTGCAAGTGGTGGTGAAGCGGGGGGGAATCCCAGGATGGTTTGGGTTGGGAGGGACCTTAAAGATCATCTCGTTCCGCTCCCCTGCCATGGGCAGGGACACCTTCCACTAGACCAGGTTGCTCAGAACTCCATCCGATCCAGTCTGGAACACTTCCAGGGATGGGGAGACAGGGAAAGAGAAATTTCAGGGTTATGCAGTTCCCTAAGAACAGATCCGTGTCACAACCGGTTGCTCCTGTGCTTTCTCTCAGGCTATTTGTGCTTGTACATGGAGAAGGACGAGCTCCTGGGGACCACGCTGATCCTGGCCTGGGTGCCCAACTCCCGCATCCAGAGGCAGGATGAGGAAGCCCTGCGCTACATCACCCCCGAGAGCTCCCCGGTCCGCAAAGCGCCCCGCAGACGCGGCCGGCACGCTCAGGGCTTCGGCCTCGCCTCCCCCCCGGAGCACAGGGGGGCCGGGAGCCTCAGGGGAGACGAGGCCCTGGCTGTGCCCCAGCCTGGCAGGGATGGGCCCCACAGCAGCCCCCCCTCCTCGGAAGGGGAGAGGCTGTCGCAGAGCGGCGCCCGCCGGTCCCCGCAGCCCCCGCGCAGCGACTCAGGGATCCTCTCCACAGTCAGTTCCCAGGAGGAGCACAACAGGTCCGAGCTGTCAGCAGAGGGCACGGAGGAAGGACTGGACTGCCGGGAGGACGAGGGCTCCTTGGAGCTGTCTGCTGATGACGTGAGCAGGGACAGTACTTTTGACTCTGATTCTGACGCCTTCTCCTCCCCCTTCTGCCTCTCTCCCATCAGTGAAGCCCTTGGGAAAAGCAGCAGTTCTGTGTTTCTGGACAGTGAAAGCAGGTGAGTGCATCCTCTCGCTAGTTTCTGGGTGAACAGCTTGGGTGTTGGGTGCTGAGCTTGGAGATGCTGAAGGAAATTGTGAAACTTCACAGTGGCATCGAGCTGAATGTCTGGTCTTGCTTCAGACTCCTGTAGAATTTACAGGAAACTGCTTGCTGGCCAGTTCTGCTTCTGCTCTGTGAACCCTGGCCCCAAACATCCAGGGCTGTGTATGCAGAGTCTTTGAGATGAAGTGTCTTGAGCCCTGGAAGCAGCATTACTAAATTAAACAGGTCCTTTGTTGGCCTAATTGGCTCTGCTGAGGAGCTGAGCTCATTGCTTCTCGTGCAGAGCCACATCAAAGAGCCTGTGTGACTTCCTGAGCCATGGGTGTCTCTCTAGGCCCCTTGTTGACATGAAACCTGTGTGTGGGAGCTTGTTTTGCTGGTGTTCAGAACATGGTCCCACTTCAGACATATAAATACTAATTCTTGCACGTCTAACCTGGGTTTTTCAGTCAATGCTTCTCAATGGCACTTGCAGTAAACTCTACACAGGGTAAGAGGGCGCCTTGCCATAGGTAAAACAAGCAGGAGGATACCTGTATAACTCACTGTTTTCATATCCACTTGCTCTGGCTTTCTGATCTGTGACCTGTTGGTGTATCACTCGTTTCCATCTCAGGGAGGATGGGTGTGCTCCATTCCTGAAGCACTGTGGGGATGACTTTTAGGCTACAGCTCCATTTTGAAACTGTACCTGAAATGAGGAGAAAGGAGTTCTCCTTTGTGCATGTCAGCAATGCACAGACTGCACTGAGACTTGGCAATTGAAGAGGTTTGGCCTCTATTTTACAGGCTAATCTCAAGCCCAGAGAATGCCAGTAAGAACAAGGTTTGTGAGGAAGTATTCTAATGGATGTAATTCTCTCTGGGTATTTTAAAATCCTTTAGTGCAGTGACATCAGACTTTGTATCAGCTTTGCACTGGAGATGTGCCCCAGCAGGATGCTGCTGTTTCAAGTTCCAACAGGAAGATTCTTATAAGAAAATTGTTCCTGTCTTTCAGTGTGTATTTGTGGAAGCTGCGGTCTCAGCTGTGGCCCAGTCCCTCCCTGGGTTACAGGGTCATTATCCTGCTGCAGTGGTTGAGGGACACATTCAGAATAATGTCCTGGCTGCTGAAAACCAGGAGATGCAGCTCATCCTGGGGAAATCCCCGTCCTGGCCTACTCCACAGCCCATGTGCTGCCCCAGGCACGCTGTGGTCTCGGAGAGCTTTGGCACTGGGAGAGGAGCTGCCCTAGGAGGGTCCCAGGAGTGTTGTGGTTTAACTGTTCTGTAACACTTTGAGCTGAAAACAGTGTTGGGAAAGGAAGGAAATATAGTTTATTGCATCTTGCCTCCCTTGTCTGTGAATTCTTGCGGCATTTCCCTGCCCTCTGCTGGCTTTCCTCGCTGCTGCTGGAGCCCTGACAGCTCCAGCCAGGAGGAGCCGGCTCTGCACACGCAGCTCAGGGGCCTGATTGGCTTTGGGTTTTTCCTTCTTTTATTTTTAACTCCTGTGGTGCCAGTCTGAAGCCTCACACGGTGCATCTGACACTCCTAATTGACAGCAGATTAATAAAACAGGCTTTTGTTGCCTGCGCCTTCAGACCTGAAAGGTTTTTGTCCAGTGTGTGCATTTTTTATGCCAGTTTGTTCTTCTCCATAGAGCTCCCTTGCATGAATCTGCAGAGTCTTATAAATTACTGAGTTGGAGATTTTGCATAGAATACTTTGCAAAACTCTTGTCAAAAAGCATCTCTTATTTCCTGTGTTCATCTCAGTGTTTTGGGCGGTGGGAGATGCTCTTTTAGAAGTCACTGCAAGCATGAGAACAGCTTCCTTGCTTCTTAAGGGTTTGTTTTGGTTTGGGTTTTTTTTCTGCTGGCCGCTTCCCCTCTGAGCCAGAGCTGGAGTGGGAGCAAAGTTTGTGCTGCTGGCAGATTGTTCCAGCTCTCTTCCCTCCCCACCTCCCGGTCACCACCTTCTCCCTGCCAGGAGGAACAACTGTTTCTGGTTGTTTCCCTCTGCACTGGGAGTTCTTGCAAAGACACCTCTGCTCTTCCCTGTGGTTGCTGCAGAAGCTGAAGGAATATGCTGTATTTCTGTCCAGCCAGCTTCCCATGTGATTAGAAATGGAGAAAAGGGACACTGTGGAGGAATTGGGACGGGCAGGTAGACTTGGATCAGATGAGATCAGGGGCTCAGCAAGCTGCTTGCCAAAATTCCTGTGTGACCAGGAGTCACAAGTCCCATCTGCCTCTCAGAGCATCCTCTGAGGAGGTGGCCTGGTCACCTGAGCAGAAGGGACCCCAAAACACTTTGTGTGCAGACCAGGGATGGAGAGGAAGGAGGGAGGTGGGCTGGGGAGCCTTGGAGTTGCACAACGAGCCGGTCATTGTAAGTTCAACAACTCGCCTGGTAGAACATAAGGAAATCAAAATGTATCCATTGTTTTTTTCCTCTTTGCTTCTGAGTTTGAAAGGCTGCCAGGCATCCCATGTGGCGATCGATGCTCTGCTCCCATTTACACAATTCCTTGGTGGGAGCAGTGGGAGTGTCCCAGCACCAGCATACACACTCCTGTTTCTCTCTTTGGACCAGCCTGGCACCACTGCTGCTGCAGGGTGCCCTCACCCCTCAGGGAAAGGTGGCCTTATTCTTCTGTGGTTTGTGTCCTTAACTTTGGGGGCCCCTTTCTGCTCACGGGATGCGGTTTCTGCAGGAGGTAGCTGGTGTGGAGAATGCCTGCATTAATGGCAGCTTTGTCAGGGACTGTGTTTCTGTAGGAAAGGAGGGATTCTGGAAATAAAATCATTCCATTCTGTCCCTTCCCTCCCCAGTCACTGTCAGTAAACATTTGCCTTGTGGTCTGAAGGGCACAAATTCAGGGCAGCTGCTCTCTGTGCCCAGCTCTGGCTTCCTCAGCTTCTATTTTCCCCATCAGTAAAGTGAAACTAAAAGGTTTTTGTTGCATCCTGGCAGCCAAACAGCATCTGACACTTCTGTAATGTCTGTCTAGCAATGGAGTTATTGAACTGACCGTGACATCAGATCTATACAATTGGTTGTGGAAGCACTTAGTGCTCTGTACGTGGGGTTTGGTTTGGGGTGGGGGTTTGTGCTGTGTCAGATCCGTGGTTAACAGAAGCTTACCCAAGTGATGGGTGCTTGGGCTGCTGAAGGCTTTTCCCTTAATAAATAGCAGTTGCTGATACCAGATGAGCACCACGAAAGTGCTGAAGAGAAATAAACACAGGCACTTGTTCCTTTGCTAAGTTGGTTGTTGATCAATACAGTCAGAATTTGGACCGAGGAGCCTCCGTGGTGGAATTGTTATGAGTGGAGCTTGGGGCAACATCTGGCCAGAGGCTGTAGCTCCGCGAGTGGCCCTGCAGATGCTGGGACAGAGGCCAGCAGTGCTCCCACAGCTCTTGCTGTAAAGGACAAGCAGAAGCAACATGACCAGTGTGGTCACGGATATCAATGCAAGAAGGAAATGTCTTTCCTAAGACACTGATCGTTTTAGCAGCCTGCAATACAAATAATGAAGCATTGTCATAATGGAGCTGGACGAGGGTGAGTTCTCATGTTCTTCAGCAGACATGAATTCACATGGCAAATCCATCACAGACAATTCAGGCAAAGTTCACAACACAGGGAAAAACTCCTTGGTGTCGCAGTTGATGCAATTTTCACGGATGTGTTGCACATCCTGTTGTTAAGCCTCTTCCCAGGAGCTCATCAGTAAATGAGCTGCTTCGGGGAGCAGGGGGTGGGAGCAGGTGGGAGCAGGGGATGGTGTTGCATCATGTTGTTTTGGCAGCTCACCTGAAGGGCTTAGACCTGCTCCGACCTCTGCAGCAAAAACAGGAGGGAAAATTATAAGGGAAATGAACTGAAATTAGTGTGAACTGGTGGGAACTCTGGAGTCATCAAGTGGTTGGGAATTCATCGCTGTTGTAACAGAAGTGGTTATAGTAGCACCGGGGGAATTGCTCACAGACATCAAAATCTCCTGTAACTTCTTGCAGCATCTCAGTTTGGATGATTTCAGCCTTGGGGATGAGCACAAGGGGTGCCTGGTCCAGGCTCCAATTCCCCAGGACTTGCCTGAACTGGTGCCATTTATGATGTAAGACACTGAAGCTCCCAATGCCATTTGGACCCAAACCAATGCCCAGGAAAGAGAATATTCCCCAGTCTTTCTTCCGTAAGAAGAATAGTGCTTTCCCCCTTCTGTTTGTGCCGTGGGGTCAGTGTAACCTCTCTCCAAGGCAGTGGTGGTCTGCACAGAGCCCGGTGCCAGGCAGAGGAGCTGGGCTGAGCCATCAGCAGCCCTGTGTAATCCATTATAGCTGTTCCCGGCTGCAAAGCTGAGCAGGTTGGACAGATCCAAGAGGCTGCAGAGGCATACGGCTCTGTCTTACTTTATATAAATATTTGAACAGCAAAAACATTAATTACAGCAGGTTTGTTTCTTCCCTCCGTTGGTTCGCTGCCAGATTTCAGTGGCAGAAGATAGTGGCAGCTCACTCGGGATCGGGAATTGCGGCTCGGAGGGTTTGCGAAGCTCTTTATTTGGGATATCGGGAGCGGGAGGGACTGACCGTGCCGAGAGAGGGAGATCCCAGCGCCACGTAACGGGAATGGTGGGGGACAAGGGAGGGACCCGTTCGGCCCCGCGGATTTTGGGGCACCGGGAGCTGTTCGGGTCGGGGACGGGGACAGCCCGAGATCGTGTCTGGGCTCAGCGGGAAGGGCCAGGACCGGGGGCAGGACCGGGGATGGGGATGGGGATTGGGGCAGGACCAGGGGCGTGGATGGGGATGGGGATGGGGATGGGGATGAGGGCAGGACCGGGGGTGGGGATGGGGATAGGGATGGGGATGGGGGCGGGACCAGAGGCGGGGATGGGGGAGCGGCCGGACCGGTCCGGGGGCGCGGCGGCGCCGCCAGGGGGCGCGCTCTGCCCAGCGGCGCTCCCGGTGCCCCCCAGTGCGTCCCCTCCCCATCCCGGTGTGTCCCCTCCCCATCCCGGTGCGTCCCCTCCCCATCCCGGTGTGTCCCCTCCCCACCCCGGTGTGTCCCCTCCCCATTCCGGTGTGTCCCCTCCCCATCCCGGTGTGTCCCCCCCGGTCACGGAGCGGGGGACACGTCGGTGCCACCCCCTGCGCGGGCACGACACCCCCTCCCTCTCAGGGGGGAATTGATGCCCAACATCCCAGCTAACCCTGCCAGCGGGCAGTGGGAAGCCGTTCCTCCTTATCCTGACACTCCAGGCCGTTGGAAATTGTCTCTCTCCATGTGTCTTGTCAGCTCTTCAGGGACTGGAAGGCCATAATTAGGTCCCCTCGAAGATTCCCTTCGCCAAGCTGGACAATCCCAGCTCTCCCAGCAGAGCTGCTCCATCCTCTGTCTATCCTGGTGCCTCTGGACTCTCCCCAGCAGCTCCATGTCCCTCCTGTGCTGGTCCCCAGGGCTGGGGCAGCTCTGCAGGGGGGTCTCACCTGGGGGGGCAGAGGGGCAGAATCCCCCCCTGCCCTGCTGCCCACGCCGTGGGACCAGCCCCGGGCATGGGGCGTGTCTGGGATGGGTCATGTCCAGCCTCTCCCCCACCAGGACCCCCAAGTCCTTCTCAGCAGGGCTGCTCTCTCCTTTTCCCTGGATATTCTTGCATTTCTTCTGTTACTTATTTATACAATCACAACGCCCAGAAATCTGAATGGAGAGTGGAGATAAATGGTGCTGGCAGGTATCCACAGCTTTGTGAGGGAAGAATTGTGTTAACTGGATCAAAATAAAGAGCATGTCCCCTCCAAAGCACCACAGTATATGCAAATAAATCTGCACAGCCTCTGTCTCCTTGGCTCGGGCCTCACAATTATCCCAGCATTAGGCATTTACAATAACTCTGGAACATGCTTTTAGGCAGCGCTCCTCTTTCCTCTCCCTTTTCTGCTACTTGAAGCAAGCTCGTCCCTTGGGAAACCCGCATTGTCTTGTGGAAACAGTGAAATCCTCCCTGGGTGGTTCTGGCTCAGCTCACGCTGGGGCAGAGTCCCGGCAGTTGGTTAACTTTGCCACCAAAACGTCCCCCTGAAATTCCCAGTTCACTGCTTAGAGCCAGGAATATAAGAACAAAGGTAATCTGCAGGGCTTTCAAGGGAGCAGGGGTTTGAAGGCTTGATTGTAATTAGCATAATTAGGAGTGAATTTTATTTTTGCATGGATAGAACTGAAAGCAAAAAAAAAAAAAAGCTAAATAATCCATTGATTTTAAAAATTAAATAAACATTGGGAAGAAAGGTCCCCTTCTCCAGACTGGAATGGGCTGAAAAGCAAACATTCTTTTTCAGGCTTTGCTGAGAAATCACTTTTTCCATCTAAGGAATTTTTTTTTTTTAAAGTGTTGCATTTCGATTGATTTATTAATGAGCAGAAACTCAGGCATGAGGTGCCCCTTCTCTGTGTGGATTGTAGAAATCCACCATTCAGCTTCTGGAATATTTTCCTCCCTTAAATCAAAGGTAACATTTGCATCCCTGAGCAGCGTCCACTCGGCTCTAAGTGATTTGTTGTGTTTGGCTGCTCGGAGCTGTGTGTATTTGATTCATCAGGATCAAACTGCTCATTCTGCCCCTGCTCCCTCCCTGCAACAAGAAGTCACAGAGAAAAGCCAAAAAACCTCTTTTGGGTTTACCTGAGCAGCTACACCTGTGTGGAAGTGTCAGCTGTGAAAGTAGATTGTTTGTCTTCTAGCTGGAGGTAGATGTGTATCACATTCCAGACTTTGGGGAAAAGAGATTAAAACACCCATTAATTCACTACAAACTTCTGATTATTTTTATTCCCTTTGCCATTTACAATCAAAATAATTAACTCAAGAATTCTGAGTTTGTTTTGTTTTCCTTTTGCTTCAACTCACAGCGCTGGGGGGACCCTTCAGAGGTCACGGGGCTGTTTTTCTAATGTCCCTCTTGCTGGCTGGAATCGCTTGGCTTCCCCTCAGGCTTGAGGGCTTGGAGGGATGAATTAGGAGCAACAAAGCCCCCAGTGTGGGAACATTTTTGCCCTCCTCACAGCGCAGGGTGGGATGGCAGCACCACCGTGGTCCCCCCCCCACAGCCACTCCGCTCGCACAGTGGCTGCTGTCACCAACATTTGGGATGGGGAACCCTGCTCTACCTCTGCCAGGTAGTTGTGAAGCTCTGGGAAGGCAGGCAGGGTGCTGGAAATGCAGATTGCCACAGCCCCATAAAGCAGAACAAATCGGTTTGATCTTTATTTCTCAAGGACAAACCAATTACGCCCGTCAGAAGGCAAAGCTGCATAATCGGGTTTCCACGAGTCCCTCGTCGTGTTACAGTGGTTTATTTGTCAGGCTGGTGTTGGCAGAGCTGTTGTTAATTCCCAGCCCCGTCCCTGGTCGTGAACTTGCTGTTACAGCCCAAGGTCAGAGGGTGCCTGTGAAGGTCCCTGTGCTCCCTGTGCCGGCACAGTGCCCGACACGTTCACGGCTGGTGACCACAGACCCCTCTGTTGGAGGTGAGGGAGGGACTCCAGGACTTTTTGGATGTAACCAGCTTGTTCTTTGGGTGCTGTTAATAACAGGAACCCGAAGGGTGACTAAAACAATGCACTGCCTTGGAGAAGCACTTGGATCTGCTGGTGCCCTCCGTGGAGGGATACGATTATTTTTCGTAAGCATTTATCTTCCCTTTACAACAAGCTAAGCAAAGCAAGTTTGTCAGAGGCAGAGTGCTCCTAATTTGGTCTCCAGTGACCTCTGCCAGCTGTGATTGGCAGCCCAGTGTCGGGAAGGAACTTGTGCCTGTGAGATAGAAATGAGCAGAACAAATGCCGTAGGACAGCTTGGGTTCCCCAGGGGACACAGGCTCAAAAAGGTGAAAGAAGTGCAATTACAGGAGGTTTTCAGCACAGAAAGTTAATTAGCTACTAAATAGCATTTAGTGCAGTTCAACGTGAGGAAATTTATGTTTTGAAAGCAAACAGATCAATGGAAAGCCTGTGGAACAAGCTTTTAGAAAGTCCATGCTGACATCCGTGTACTTTGTACCCTAACGGCCTGAGTAGTTTTTCCCAGGTTTCCCAACAAACTGGAGGAATGGTTAGATTTGTTTCCCACGTGTTTGCAGATGTATAGAAATGCTTCCACGTGAGGATGTTTTGACATCTAATTTCAGAAATCCTGGCTAGGCTTTCATCCAGGCTATCCAACACCTTGTTCCCTAGTCACCACGGTCAGTGGAAATCGATTCTGTTTGGGCTCTCAGAGGCACAGGAACTTCAAGTTCCAAATATTTTCAGCCAAAGACTGAATTTAACACAGTTCTCAGCCTAGTTACTTGTCTGTGCTGGTTAGGGTGAGGAGCTGGTGTGATGGCAGCGTTTCAGTGTCCATGGCTGGCTCTGTGTGGCCACACTCCGTGGGAAGCTGCTGCTCTGTGGCTAGTGTCCTTCCAGCCCTGCTCTGCAATGTTACACAGAGCGAGCAGAAAGATTTTAACACCTTTTTTTTTAATACTAAGTTACCAATCTGGTTTCCTTTCCTTGTCTTCTATGTCCCTGAAGTCAGCATTTTTCACAGTTTGTAATATATGTATATTGTCAAGGGCAATTTTTTTACCAGAACAATGGATTTGGGTTCCAGCTGCCCAATATTACCTCAGTCTATCCAGCCACTGCACTCAGTTTTTAGGCATTTCAGGATACCTTTGAACTTTTATTGACGGATTATTTGTTTGAAGATGTCTGACTTAGCAGCTGATGCTGCCAGGAGCTGTTTCACCTTGCTGGGAAGCAGAGGAGCCCAGAAGGTCAGTGCCTGTGGGGAATAGCAGAGAAACAGAGAAATGTTAACCCCTGGGGAGGAAGAGGGGCATGCAATTCCCATTACATGGATGCTCATACATTATGATGATACTCATTGTCTGTAAATGATGCTTCCCAAGCCAGGAATGCTGGGGCTGTGGCAGAGCTGTTATTAGTGCCAGTGTAGGTTAGCACAATGGTGATGGAGAGCCAGCTCCATGAGGAGGGTTTGGCTCTTGCAGGAGGCTCCCTGGGAATCATGGTGCACACTGGCAGCTTGGGTGACTGCCACATCATGGCTGTAACCTTCAGCCCCTTTCTCTCTTATAATTACATTTGTCACATCGTGTTGTAAAATGAGTTATTAGTTCTTTGTTGCTGAAATCAGCTTCCCAGGTAATCAGGGCAGGTCTCTGCCCCTACTCTGGAACAGAAATAATAATTGGGTTCAGCTCGAGTTGTGCTGTAGGTGTGTTCCAAGGCTTTAACCCAGCAAGTTGGGTCCCATTGCTGCATGTCAGAAGTGTCTGAGCTCCTCGCTCGGGCGTGGTGGGAGGAGGACAGTGGCTCCTGTGGGGCTACCACAGCTTGAGGAGTGTAGATATGGTTGGCTGCTCTAGTTAATTCTTGAGTGGAGAAAATATGTCAGCTCCTGGTCTTGCTCCCCAGCAAGAATGGGATGTGTTTTGAGATAAGTTTGGTGAGGGGAAAAGGCTGAAGTGGAATCCTAGAACTGTTTATGTTGGAAAAGCCCTCTAAGATCACTGAGTCCAACCCTCTCTTGTCATGAGGGCCCAAACTGAACACGTGAATAAATCCGTGGGTTTCCTGCCTCTGGTTTTGCTAATCCTCCTTGGTTTTCTCCCTGTCCCTTTTAGTCCCGTGGCCCAGTGCACTTGTTGTTTTGCTGAGCAGTGCTGTATATTAGCTGGTGCTCTGTTTTTCCTGGATCCCTCAACCCAAAATCTCTCTGGAATGTTCCTCCGGCTATTTGACTTGCACTGCTTCAGCTCCCTGCTTTTGCATGGCGCTCTGGGATAAATTCCTCATCTAACAGAGAGAGTAGACTGACAAATAAAAAGTTCTTCCCCTGCATCTGTATACCTTGAGTGCCTGGTAAGAGGACTCCCCAAAATCCACAAAATTTGCAGAAATCATAGTGCTTGCTGTTACTGACACCCAGAATGATCTCAATATTAAAATTATTTTTAAAAGTAGTCCAACAGATTAGAGTATTTTCAATTTTTTTTTTCAACCAATATATACAGGGAGAAAGTAATTTTAAACATAGTGAGGGGTTTTTTCTGAATTTCCCCATTGACTCAGTAACCAGCAGTGAATGAGGTGGCTCTATCTCTGCATCTGTCCTGTGTGTGAGTGTTTGTGTTCATCGACCCTTGTGAAGGACAGGGGGGCACAGGTGTCTCTTTCAGATTTCACCCTCTGGAATTTCCCTGGGTTGAGGCACCCTGCTTACCCTTGGTGCCTTTTCCTGTCTAGAAAGGGTAAATCCACTCACACGAGTCGCTTCCATGTCTGTGGGATGCATGTGCTAGCTTGTCACCAGTGAATGTGAACTGTAAACATTTGTCTTTAGAAGCATTTCCTGAAAACACAGCAGTGCCAGCACCGCTGTGCCCGGGCTCTGCAGCCCCTCGGGCTGCTGCTGGTGTGTCTGAGGCAGATTTGGGTTATGCAGCAGAAGGAGCTGCATCAGGCAATGGTGTTCTGTACTGAGGAGCTACGGAATTTCTGAGATCAAAACAAACCTGCCCAGCTCTACCAGTAACTCATTTCTCAGCAGTTCTCTGCTGCTGTTCCCTTGCAGTGATGCTCTTGAAGAATGAGCGTGTTGGTCTCCAGCACAAGGACCCACAGGGCAAGGATCCTCCCACCAACTCATCCTCCATCCCTTTGCCATATTGACCAGCTCGTCTTTGCAAGAGTTTTAGAAAATGGGTTGCTTCTGCTTGGTCTTTGAGTTAGTTTGAGTCATCTCTTCCAGGAAAATCCTGCGTAACCAGCTGTGGCTGTTATGAAGTGTTGCTCCATAAATACCAGCTGCTCCTAGCAGGCAGTCCAGCCCAAGCGTCTTGTACCAAGACTCCTGTTGCATTTGCATTGATATGAGATGCTGTATGTTTTAGAAAGTGTCACATTTTGATGCTTTATCCAAAAGTAATGCTTGATTTTTCACAAAGGACAGTGCAATCTTCATGCAAAAATTCCATAGTGTATAGCTGTGCATAAGATTGGAGGTGTCCTGGTGTCTACCCTGGAAAATCTGCTGTGGATTCTCTCTGAGTGAGTTTGGGTGTGTAGTGTGATCCCTATTGCCACAACACTTCTAAATCCTCATTCTCTGAATGGCCTGAATGTAAGTTCTACTTTGCTGCTTTCTCTCCAAAAACTGGAGCAGCAGAACTTTATGTCCAGAGCAGCAAAGCCACTCCTTTAGCTGAAGTCAACCAGCCTTGGTCTCATCCAGACAGTGCTGCAGGACCAGGAAGGGGTTCAGGGATCTGCTCCCAGTGCAGGTGCTGGAGTTTCACTTACACATTGGAAAGGGGTGTCCTGAAGGCCTTGGTTAAAAATTTAACCCACAGCTAACTGGGTTGTCCAGAGCCCTCTCCATTGGAATGGAATGACCTGAGCCATGGGGAGATGCTGCACATCAGGCTGGTTCCAGTGGAAGAGGCCCTGGATCCAGGCTCGGAAGGCACGCTGGTGTGGAATGCATGCTGAGTGTGTGATTTCCAGCGCTCAGTGCCCACATTGTTGGATAAGCGGATTAGAAAACATGGCATAAAGTGGCCTTGCAGGGGGCTGCTTTGTACCTGCTCCTGGCCTTGTCTGGCAAACCCCGATTTCACAGCGGAGCCCATTCAGAGCCCGCGCGGGGATTGTTCACGTGCATTGGCCTTTTTACGGACTGAGGGGTCACAGTTTCAGATTCACTTCATTCCCAAAGCAGTGCTCTTTTTCTTTTGTGATTTGGGGCTGGTGAGGGCATATGGGCTTTCTGAGTCTAAGCTCAGTTTGCATTTAAAGCTGGAGATCCGGGGTGCATTGGGATAGCATTGTATTCACTTACTCTACTTGCGGTGGGTTGAAGAGCTCAGGTGTGATTTCCCATCCTCAACTCCTCCAAGTTTCAAGATTGCAAGTGGAAACCATTTGTCTGGAGTTCACAGACACGATTCCAGGCTTGGCAGGTCCACTTGCAAAGGCATAATGAGAAACTGCAGTTCAGGGCAAAACATCTTTGGATCTTACTGGTCATGAAGGGAATTTCCCAGATGAGGCCCCAGGTCCATGCTGCCATCACAATGCACTCACTGCTCCTGTTCCTGTCCCCATGCAGGGAGGCTGAGCTGCACGCTGAGGGCACTGCTTGAGCTTCTCCATTTTGCCTTCTCAAAAGTGTTTTGAGGAATGGGTTTGGCTCTGCCCAGTTCTGTGTGCAATCTGGAACAGACCAAAACCAGGATGTTTTTTGGGATGATAGGGAATTAAGTTAAATAAAAATAATCTAATCTCTTACATGGGGTGTTGGTTATTGACTCCTTGGGCCTGCACTGACTCAGAGCTCTGACTAAAGGTTCTGAACATGGTTCTTGCATGTACCTGCAGTGTCTCGAGGCTGACATGTGGGGTTTTCGCCCCCATGCTCTGTCTGCAGGGACACGTGTGACAATCGCATGACCTGCTCCACCAGCTCTGCCTCCAGCCTCGACACCAGTGCCCAGTTCCAGGAGAACAATGGGCAAACACAGAGCACCAGATGGGATGAACAGCAGAAGGTATTTGCCCTCGAGCAGGTCTGTGGTGTCTTCAGAGTGGACCTGGGACAAATGAGATCCCTTCGTCTCTTCTTCAGGTACCAGATTGTTGTGTGTGAGAGTTGTGTGTGCTCTGGTTCGGGGCTCTGGGGACAGATGGCTTCTGCAGTCCTCCTTGGAAGCCTTTCCAGAATGGTTGTCTCATGTG
Organism: Acropternis orthonyx; assembly: GCA_035583155.1. Lineage (NCBI taxonomy): Eukaryota > Metazoa > Chordata > Aves > Passeriformes > Rhinocryptidae > Acropternis > Acropternis orthonyx. The sequence goes on along the minus strand of JAWWEU010000041.1, from coordinate 647,978 downwards.
AGTGTCAAGTGAGTGTCAGCCTTCCCAAGGAGAGACTCTGAATTACAGGATTTTTTTTCTAATAAGGTAAAGATTGCTCTTAACTGTCTTACCAAAAATGCTTCAAATAACCTGGAGGTGTGAAAAACATCTTTACCTATGGTACCTTTTCCTTTGCCTTCCCCTCACCAGGTGCTGCACACTGTGATTTGCTTTGCACTGTCTCTCACCTGAGGGTCCCCCTTCCTGCTGGCCCCTCGTTGTCCTGGGCAGCCCATGCAGGTTGTTCTCCCGTTGTTCCCTGCAGTGATGAGGCGTGTACCTGTGGACAGCTGGTGGTTGCAAGCAGGGAGAGCCAGTACAAGATCTTCCACTTTCACCACGGTGGCCTGGATAAACTGTCCGAGGTGTTTCAGCAGTGGAAGTACTGCACAGAGACCCATCTCAAGGACCAGGTACCTGAGTGAGGTTCCTGGGGCAAAGAGGGGTTTTCCAGCAGGTGTTTCACACTTGGATTTGTGTTTTGGAGAAATGAATCTTTGACTCCATGTCACCAAGTCGGGCAGAAAGCTGCACTGTGTTGGATGTTTAGGATGGAACTGCAAGTCAGACACGAGGTCTCTCTTGGACTTGCTTATCCCCATCCATTCCTGTTCCACCTGTGGAATATGGGGAAAGATCATCCAAAAGACTTGCTTAAGTAGTGATTTTGCTAGACCTGACAGGTCAGCACTGTCCTTTAGGCATGGAAGGTGGCTGGAAATCTGCAGTGGTAGGTCAGAAGTTCTATCAGAGCCTTTCATCCATCTCGTGATGTGCAGCTCACCACTTTGGAGAATGTTTTGACAAGGCATCTTGCCATATTTTGTTCAATCTACATGTAAATGTGATAAGAGCTCTTTAATTATCTGTTTAAGATATTTTATGTGCTTATTAGAAACAGTGATTTTTAAATTTCCATCCTTCCCACAGAGCCCCCCGCTGCTTTTCTTATTATGGTCGCATGGGCTCACTTTTTGCACTGAACAACCTTTGATTTTTAAATTAAATGTCAGCTTCAGTCTTGCACTGGGATCATGAGTGCCCTCAGAGAGCCTGGCAGTGCCGTTCCCCACTCGCCTAACAGCAATCCCTTTGTATATGGCCAATCATATGTAATTTATTGCAAGCATTCCTGGCAGGGGGAAGTTTTGCTGTAAGCAGCATTAATTCAGTTTCATGTCAGGGATAACACTGGAGGAGGAATGGAAACTATTTTTTTTTTAAGATGAAGCTGTTTCGTGGTGCTCACATTTTTGATTATCCTAATGACTCTTGTTATCATAATGGTTGGAATTTAAAAAAGAAAAAAAAAAAGTCCAAACCTCCCCAAGCGCAGCTCCTCAGTGCTTTAATCCTACATGAACCGTGCAGAGAGGTTTCCCTGCTCTGGGTTTTGCACTCTGCTGCTCTCTCTGGTTCCTGCCTCCAGTTTTGGTTTGTTTCCCCCCGTTCAGCAGCTTGCTGATGAGAAAACCTGTATGCAGTTCTCCATCCGCCGTCCCAAGCTGCCCTCCTCGGAAACCCACCCCGAGGAGAACACCTACAGGCGCCTCGATGTGTCTGCCTGGCTCCACCACCTGAATGAGTCTGGACAGGTGGAAGAGGAGTACAAGCTGCAGAAGGTGAGAGGTTTTCATCTGTTCTCTCCTGCTGCGGAGTGCGAGTCCCCAGGGGGAAGCTGCAGGAGTTTGCTTTCATGCTGGGGGCAAGAACTGGGAGGGTGGAGACTGGTGTATGAAGCCTTGGCTGGAGATCTTGCTGTGGGACTGGAGCAGATTCCTACCTGGACATGTTCCTGTGTCACCTGCTCCAGGTGACCCTGCCTTGGCAGGAGGGCTGGACTAGGTGATCTCCAGAGATCCCTTCCAACCCCAGCTATTCTGGGATTCTGGGATTCTGGGATGGTGGAACATCACCCTGACCAAGGATGAGCTGTCCCACTTCTGCTGCCATTTGGAATCAATAAACCAAAATGCCCAGTGCCCACCTTGTTTGCAGAATGTGTGACCGAATCACAGAGAGAACTGGAGATCGCTGTGTGAACTGGGATCGCTGTGTGAACTGGGATTGCTGTGTGAACTGGAGATTGCTGTAGGAACTGGGAGTGCAATGAAATAACGCAGGGGGAGCACTGGGCCCGGGCCCTGAGAGAAAAGTTTGCAGTGCACTGCAGTGTCTCCAGGACTGGGGATTAAGCCGTGACATGAGAACGACACGTTAATCATAGAGCCTCTCCGGGGGTGGTTATTGACATTGAAATGAGCCCGATTTGTGTCTGGTCTGGGAATAGAGGGCCAGCACTTTCCCTCTAAACATGTGCAAATTGCAGGAGCTTGAATCAAGGCGTCACTTGTCAGGAAAGAACTGCAGAAACACCAAAGCACAGCAGCGGGCAGTTGCTTGTTGCTGTATTTGGGAATGTTACAACTGTACCAGCCATAACTTTTGCTCCTTCTTCCAGGCCATTTTCTTTGGTGGGATTGATATTTCCATCCGTGGGGAGGTGTGGCCCTTTCTGCTGCACTACTACAGCTATGAATCTACTTCTGAAGAGAGGGAAGCACTGAGGCTGCAGAAGAGGAAAGAATACTTTGAGATCCAGGAGAAAAGGTAACACCATCATCGTCATCCTCCCCTGCTCATCTTCCTCGGTCCTGGTGATGTGCAGAGTCTCTGCCTTCTTTGCATCAGGAGAAGCTGGACTAGAGCAGTGAGAGGAATGGTGAAGGAGGTGTATGGGGCACTGCTGACCTCCTGAGGCACTGGAGCTAATAATAATTTGATAATAATAATTTGAGCGATAGAACTCAAATATTAATCTCACTTGGGTTTTTGAAACAGGCTTGTCAGTACCACATAGGAAAATATTTCACAGGCAAGGCTTGGGTTAGAACACTGAAGGTGAAACTGGGATCTTATATTTCTTTATAAATACAACTGTACATTAAAATAAGGAAGAAGGGATATCTAGTTCAAGGAGGTTGTTACTGTAAGAACTGTGTTTTGTCAAATAGGCGTGGGTACATTTAAGCTGGAGAGGGACAGTGGTGTTACCAATTAGGAGGCAACCAAAGCAGAGTAAATTCTGGTGTGCCACCCCCAAGGAGCAGTGGAGAGCAGAGTCTGACGCTTCTGAAGTGTTTATCACAGCAAACACATCATGCTGTCCCATTTATAACCCAGGAGGCTCTTTCTAGTGACCCCTTGGGACAGACCTGCTTGTCTGTTCTTCAGATGATGAGACAACTCCATACAGGAATAGTTTTCCTCTGCAAGCTAAGACTGAAATGAGGCTTTGTGTTCTCTGTGGCAACCACATTCCTCTCTTGGCAATGTTCTCCTGTTGCTGCTCGATTTCCAGGCTGTCCATGACTCCGGATGAACAGAAGGACTTCTGGCGTCAGGTGCAGTTCACGGTGGACAAGGACGTTGTGAGGACTGACCGCAGCAACCAGTTCTTCCGAGGGGAGGACAACCCAAATGTGGAAACCATGAGGTGAAGTGTCTGATTCCAGTGTCCCAAACGTGTCCTGCTGAGTGCAGAGGCAACTCAGTCAGCCCCTGACCCAGGCTGAAAAACAGAAGGCTGAGGAGCTCTGTTCAAATCCATGTTCTTAGGCTGCTGCAGGCTGTTCGGAGTTCTTCTCCACCCAGGAGCCTCTTTGGATGGACACAAAATGTTGTAATCCTAAAAAGCGAGGGTCCCAGTTAGGTACAGTGTTAATGTGTCGTTGTTGCGCTTCCGGATACAGTTCTTTTAAGGGAAGTGTTTCTGTGGGATGGAACAAAAGGTCCCAAAAAGTTAGTGTTTCAGATGTCAGGAGGTGCTGTGACTCTCCTGCACTGTTCCTGGCTCAGCCTGCGTGGTGGGAATTGTGGAGAAGGGATGGGGCTGTGCTCATGTGTCACCTGCCCTCACCTGTCCCACCTCTCTGTTTGTGTCTCTGCTCCAGGAGGATCCTGCTGAACTATGCAGTATTTAACCCAGCTACTGGATACTCCCAGGGCATGTCTGACCTGGTTGCCCCACTCCTGGCAGAGATCCTGGATGAGTCGGATACTTTCTGGTGCTTTGTGGGGTTGATGCAGAACACGATCTTCATCAGCTCCCCCCGGGATGAGGACATGGAGAAGCAGCTGGTGAGGCTGAATGCTGGGCTCCCACTCCCTGGCAGTGCCTTCTCCTCTCCTCAGTCACAAAAAGCAGTTCCCTGGGTTCCAGCATGCCCAGTCATACTCCAAAGCCACAAAATCCTCGGGATGATCCTCAGGGTTGTCTTGTGCAGGGCCAGGAGTTGGACTTTGATGATCCTTGTGGGTCACTTCCAACTCAAAATATTCTAGGATTCTGTGATTCTGTGGAAATACCTGATGAACAGAATTGATCCTGGGTGATTGGGACACTCCAAAGGTGGTTATATCCATCTTTCCTTGTGAAATAGCTGCCGTGGCCCCTGAGCCCTGGCCTTTGGCAATAGATCCAAGCACGCTCCTGGCTGTGCTGTTCTAAATGGGCCATAAGGCTGGAGCTTTTTGTGAGAGAAGAGAACTCTGCAACTCTGGCTGGCAGCATGGGGGTCCCCAGGGTGCTGAGAGGTGGTGAGGGCGGTACGAGCCCTCGTGCCCGAGGCAGGGCCTGAGGCCAGAGCATCTTTTGCAGATGTACCTGCGCGAGCTGCTGCGGCTCATGCACCCCCGCTTCCACCAGCACCTCTCCTCCCTGGGGGAGGATGGCCTGCAGATGCTTTTCTGTCACCGTTGGATCCTCCTCTGTTTCAAACGGGAATTCCCCGAGGCCGAGGCCTTGCGCATGTGGGAAGCGTGCTGGGCTCACTACCAGGTGAGGCACAGGCAGGGCTGAGCCCTCACCCCTCAGCAGGCATCGCAGGGTTTCCATAAAGGCTCTTAGTAGCAAAATAACCAAAATAAGTCAGTGTTATGGAGAGTCTGCAACTACAGAAGAGGTTTATCTGTGTAGCAGGAGGATGGAGCGTTGCCTGCCTCTCCTCCTCAGGGATATCCAGGCTTCAAAAGGTGGTGTTTCAGAAAATACTGAACGCTCAATTTTGAAGTTCAGGCTTCTCTTACACAGCTGGGAAATGCCTTCCCTAAAATCACTGGTCTGCTCTGAATGCTGTGGTGCAAACTTTGCTGCCTTGCTGTGAAGGGAAGAGGCTTTGGCTCATCATCTGTGCTTCAGAATTCACCAGTAACTCACGTTCTCATCACTGGGCAGAACTGAAGGGAGCAAAATTTCTCACCAAGGAGCCACTGGTGGAGGGTGGGAGGTGAAGCCACAGCTCTTCCTCCACCTGCTGTGCAGCAGCCCCTGTGTTCTCATTGCAGACAGACTATTTCCACCTCTTTATCTGCGTGGCCATCGTGGTGATTTACGGCGATGATGTCATTGAACAACAGCTGGCCACTGACCAAATGCTGCTGCATTTCAGCAACCTGGCCATGCACATGAACGGGGAGCTCGTACTCAGGAAGGTAAATACCCAGGTGCTGAGTCTCAGGTCTGGAGATGAATCAGTGTTGAGAAAACCAGGGACCAATGCTTCATGTCACAGCACCTGTATCCCTGTGCCTGGCTGGAGCCCAGGAGGGTGGGATGCTGCTGTTTGTCTGGAAACAAGGTTATCAGTGATAAGAGGTAGTTTTTGAGTGCTTGGGAGGTGACAGCATGCTTGGGATAACCCTTGGTTGGGATAACCCGTGCCCATGCGCAGGGAAAGGGCAGACAGAGCTGTTGGTGTCATGGTCCCCATTCCATCTCAGCTGGAGTGACTGGGGCCGTGGGATGAGCTGTGGGATGAGCTGTGGTGTGGCTGCCCCTGTGACCTCCCACTGTCCCCAGGGCCTTGGTTAACCCTCAGCTCTGTATTCAGAGGGACACACCTTTGCTGAAGCTCAGGAAGTCAAACAGGAGGATGGGAGAGGAAGCCATGGGCCACCTCAGTTCCCCATGTTCATCCCCCAGTGAGGAGTGAATGTTTTCCCTCTCTCCCTCTCCTCTAGGCCAGGAGTCTGCTCTATCAGTTCCACCTGCTCCCCCGCATCCCCTGCAGCCTGCACGACCTCTGCAAGCTGTGTGGGACAGGGATGTGGGACAGTGGCTTCATCCCTGCTGTGGAGTGCTCTGGCCATCACCCAGAGTCTGAGAGCTGCCCGTATGGAGGGCTGGTGGAAGTGTCTTCTCCTAAACCAGGAAGCGAAGGCAAGAAAGGCCTGAAAACACGGGATGTCTTTGCCTTCCGAAAATAGCTGAGAGGAACAGGGTGTGACAGCGGAAGGGAAGGGCAGGAAGGATGTGCATAGGAAAAAGTGTTGAAGACAAAAATGGAGGAATAGCTTGTCAAGACTCCTGAGAAAACTGAAAGGTGGAGAATGGAGGAGGAATTAAATCGCTCTGCAGGGGAAGCAAGTTCCAGTGCATGGGTGGTGGAACCTGAGCGAAAGGCATCGACCCAAGAACTGTGTTGGCACATGCTTGCATTTGATTTTGTTAGAAACAAGCTTTTCTAGGTCTTAACAAGGACTTTTTATTCTGCCTCTGGGACTGGACTGGTTATCAACCAGAGCTTTCTTACTTGCTGATGAGAAACACGAACACTCCAGAGAGCCAAGTGCACCCGGCAGCGTTGGTGGGGTGGGGGGCAGGAGCAGGGCTGGGGCGAGGCCTCTGCACTGTCACCCCACCCAGAGCACACCACGCGCTCTCCGCTTCAACCAAAACGTGCAAAACGTGGCTTCTCTCCAAAGCCATAAAGACCATTTTAATTATAATCTGCCAAAAATAAAACTGCAGACCACTGGGATGGCAGGGAAGGTGTCTGCTTTGTCGGCGAGGAAGGACTGGTCACCTCAAGGTCTTGCCTGTGGCCTTTTTTATAGGATATACTGGCTGACATGATTTTTTTTTCCCATTTGTACAGAAGTTGTACAGCCCCAGGTCTCACAGCACTATTTGTCTGAGTTGGAGTATTTCACAGACACCGTCCAAAGTTCCTTCTTCACAAGGTACTGGGAAGAAATTCTTCCTTGTGAGCGTGGGCAGGCCCTGGCACAGGTTGCCCAGAGAAGCTGTGACTGCCCCATCCCTGGAAGCATTCAAGGCAGGCTGGATGGAGCTTAGAGCAACCTGGTCTAGTAAAAAGTGTCCCTGCTCGTGGCAGGGAGTGTAACTGGATGAGCTTTAAGGTCTCTTCCCACCCAAACCACTCTGGGATTCTCTGATTCTGACAGTACAGCAAAGTTGTTTCTTTATGCTGACAACGACAGACTTTAGACAATTTGGTCTGTTGTTTCCACTATGTTTCCCATTGTGTTTCCCTTGGCTCTCCTCAATTGCTGAATATTACTGTCCTTGCCTGTCACTACCACAGGCTGTGGCACATGCACTCCTTGTGGGCTTTAGGCTCTTCAGTTGGTGCCAGTGGTGCACCCTGTTTCCCATCCCAAAGTGAAAACGAAACTTGCCTTGTTGCAGCCACTTTTGCTGAGCTCTGTCTGATAAAGATTCCCCTTGGGGTATTTTTGAAAGGACATTTCTCCTCTTTTCTGCTATAAAATTTGCCAACCAGAAGTGGAGCTGGAGCTTTGAGCTGTGTTGCCAAAGGTTCTTACCAAATTCAGTGGCCTGCGAAGGTGTGTACTGAGCCAGTGTCTGTGCCAAACAGAGCCAGGGGAACAGATTCCTTGTAGGAATGGAAAAGGAGATGAGGTGACTGCAGCATCAGGGGTCTCCTGCCTTTCCTGGCTGTCCTGCTCCCTCTCACTTCCTCCACACTGCTTCCCACACAGCTGTCCTGGGCAGGCTGGGTGAGGCCGTGCTCACTTCCAGCTCTGCCTCTCGGGCACGTTTGTGCCCCCAGTAGTAGCACTTGTGGAACCCCCTTGCCCTCATGCAGTGCTGCAGGGGTTCCTGCACCTGGCAAGCACATTTCTCTCAAAATCCTTCTGCAAGGCCTTACCCGCAGCCTGTCCTGGAGCCCCACATGCCCCATTCCTGCTGGAAAGCAAGGCAGGAGCTGGGATGCTCTTCGTGAAACCAGCAAAAGCCAAGAGCATGCTGCATTCCTAAGGGGAAGAAGCCTTGCCCCACTGCAGGCACCACACTGAGGGCTGGTTGTTGCATGGCAGGAGGACAGTTTGGCTTCCACTTTGTGTGCCTTTAATTCAGAGAATGAAAAGCTTCCCCTGGATGAGAGCAACAGGGAAACCCACTGCAGGATGGCACGGCTCCAACATAGCCCGGCTGCGAGAGGCAGCGATGCTGCAGGTGGGAGCTGGGGCTTGGCAGGTGACACCTCCTATAAGGGCTGGCTCTGGTTTGCTCTGGGGCAGGGAGTTTGTCGAGATTTATGTTTCACTGAATAATAAAAGTCTGTGTGAGGCCTTTGTGTGTCCGTTGCTGTGCAGGCTGGGAGCTGCACCTCACAGGTGGGGACAGCACTTGGCCAGACACTGCCCCCAGCTTGAGCCCCTTTTTTTGGAGCCACTCAGAGATGTGTTGGGTGCTGGGGCTGCATCACTGTCCCCAGGCCCCGCTGATGTCAGCCTGGGAATGTGTGGCAACACTCAATGGATCCATCCAGGTGGAAGCAAAACGTGGCAGTGGCTGAATTTGGGTCAAGAAAACTGCACGGCAGAAAGCGCCAGAAGCATCTTCCTGCAGAGCAGCTTGGTGGCACCGGGACAGGCGCCAGCTCCCCGTGGGGACAGCAGGAGCTGGGCACTGCTTGCTGCCACCTGCCTCCTCGTGTGGGACAGGCATTGCCATGAGGCCTCCACAGCACTGCAGCTCACCCGTCGGTGCCAGGGCAGCCGGAGCCTCCCCAGGAGCGCTGCAGGAGCAGCAGCACATGGGCAGCTCTGCCAGGCATGGGGTCCTGGGCACAGGGCAGAAACTGCTCCCTCCTCAGCTCATGGGGTGCTGGGCACGGCGGGGCACAGCCCCCTCCTCAGCTCCCCACTGCCTGCAGTGGGCTGGGAGGCACCAGCAAACCCCTCCCAGAAGAGCGGAGCTGGTTTTGCTGCAGCACTCATTCCCAGCCAGTAAAAGACAATAGGAAGAGATGAAGTAGATAATTTGGAGCATTATTTTTCCACTATTAAAATGTCATTCAGCAATGTGGAAATCACTCAGGATTCGTTTAGTTAAAGACTCTGCACTGCAGTTTTACAGCACGTGGAATAAGCTGGGTTCTGTTTGAAGTGATGCTCAGCTCTGGGAGTGCATTGCCAGGACTGGCATGCCGACCTCAGCCAGCTCTCCATGGCTGGTGTTCCCTGAGGGTCCTGCTGCCAGCAGGAGACTTCAGGAGTCTGTCTCTGTGCTCCCCACTGGAGCTCCCCGAACCCCTGGCACACAATGACCCCACTTTGCCATAGTCAGGGAAACAAAGGGGTGGAGCTGGTCCTGGGCTGCTCCTGGTGACCAGCAGCACTCACGTCCTGGTGCCCCAATTCCAGTCTCAGCCTGTTCTTTCACTTGTGATGCCATTTAACTCTCACTGGAGATTCACAACCTTCCAAGTTTGTTTTGGGAGACAGGGGTCTGTGAAGCCAACCTGGAACCTCTGGCAGCCCCTGGGGTAGGGTCGGGAGCAACCTTGGGAAAGGACAGTGACGAGTCAAGTGTTGGACAGGACAGTGGGTTTCTGAGGTCATTCTGACCCATCTCCAACATTTTCTTTTGCTCTTTGCCCTCTGAAAAAAAACCCCCAAGGAACAAAAAAGCTGCTAGGGTTGGTCCCTACAGAGGAGGAAAGTGGATCCTAGAAACAGTGACCCTCACGTGGCGTCTCCTCGGTTGCTGCCCTCAGTGTCGCATTAACAGCAGCTGAACAGCCAAAAATAGACCCTCGCAAAGGTAAATAGTCAGTGTAAGCCTCTTTAGCCTCAGCCTTGAGCTGACACATCCTCCTGCCTCCTGCTGCTGGGGGGAAGGGGAGCAGGGAGGAGAGAAAAGAGTCCTCACTCCTGTGGTAACACTACTCCCTGTAATCCCAGTGGGAACCCAATCGCCTGCACGTGGATCGCCAACAGTGGAGCAGAGCACACACAGCCCCACACCTCGGGACAGACCCTGGGCCGTGCTTCCATGGCCAGTCCTGTGACACCTGGGCTGCTGCTGGGCACGGTGGGGACAGGGGAGAGCTGTCCCACACCCTCCTGGGCTGGGAGGGGGCATGGAGCTGTCCCACATGTGGGCGAGCAGGAGAGGATCAATAGATCGGCTTTGTTTGACCTTGGCATTGAGCATTGGCCACACAGGTGGCAGTGATGTCCAGCCAAACTACCCCTGGAGTTTGCTGCACCAGGGAAATCAGCACCTGTGAGTGGAGCATGGGCGGGTGGGGGGCCTTGGTCCCACTTTCCAGAGCTGGGTGTGTTTGGATGTGGCTGTTTGGCTGTTTTGTCTCATGACGCTGCCTGTCAAATGAAAAATTACAGTTCACAAGAACAAAGAGACTCACCTGAGTTATTACAAGCACCAAAGAATTTCAAACCCGATGTAGCCCGTCCCCCTGGGCTAACTGATTAATCCCTGGGTCACTCCACTTGGGACATAAAAATAGACCAGTCGGGCCAGCTGGAGCTCAGGGTCACATCCCGCCGCAGGCACTGGCCCGGCCCTGCTCTGCACGCCCTGTGTTTCATTCATTTAAACACAATGTCTTTAAACAAAAACAAAACGTGTGATGGGATTTCACAGCACCTGGAAGCAAAACAGAGGCTGAGGCAGCCCTGGCAGAGCCCAGCGGGAGCTGTGCCACCAGTGCCAGCTCAGACACACCACGGGGCTGCTGGTGACTGCAGTGAGGAGCTCCCTGGTGAGCAGCCAGGCTGGAGCTGCCCGTTCAGGGCCACCAGAGCACCGGTGGGGAAAGCCCTGCTGCAGCAGAATGTGGCTCAGCCCCGCGCCCAGTCCTTTCCAAAACCACAGGGCTGAACATGGACACAGCTCAGGCATGCCAGGAAAAGGGACCTGGTGTCAGCTGGCACTTTCATTGGTCCTTCTTGCCAATTGTTAGAGATTTTCCAGCAGCCCCTGGCCCTCCAAAGTGCCCCAGTACACCACATCCTTCCAAATTCAGCAAGTTCAGACCCTCCCAAAGGGACGCAGCCCTTAGGTCCATGCAAACAGCTGGAGCAAGCCCTGACCTTGCCAGAGCTGGGATGGCCACTGAGAGCCCTCAGATTGAGGAGGTTCACCTGAAACAGGGACCTTTTCCCATGCAGGTTCATCCCTGCTGTTGTCTGGGTTCTGCCATGCTGTCCCTGCCAGGCTGGGGCAGCAGCTGATGTGGGGCTGTGGGGCCCGTGACACCACGTGTGGCACTCCGGGCTCAAGAGCAGAACCCAGCAAGGGGTTGTTTGCACCAAGTCCCTGCCAAGGCCACGTGTGCTGCCCTCCAGGAGCTGCTGGGAAGTCAGGCCCAATGGAAACATAATGGGATAATCGATGGCCCATTGTTGCTCGGCTTAATTTAGCTGCTCAGGCAGGGAATGAACAGTGTGGACATACGTAAGCAGGAGCCAAGGCAGGAGATGAATCAGCCCCGCATCCTCTGTGTCACAGGGGACAGAACAGGCACAGACACCTGCTGGGCCAGGGGCTGAGTCCCCAGACCTGCAGGGCTGAGCCCCCAGACCCCCATGGCAGGGGCACAGCATGCAGGAAAGTGTCACTAATGGGGATTTACTTCGCATTGTCTAATGCCAGGTCTGAAATGGCTGTGCTGGGCTCAGTGTTACACACCTGCATCACCAAAAGCCCCTTGGAAGCTGCAGCAGGAGCAAGGAAGCTGCTGGGTGTGCTGGGACAGGGAGTTGAGCACTGCGGGCAGGGCTTGGGAAGGACACGGCTGATGCCAGGAGTGTTCTCAGCCATGGCCCAGGGGCCCGGCAGCCCTACTGCTCCAACTCCCTGTCGCAGGACAGCCTGCCAGCCTAGGCACAACCCAGCTTGGAAGGCTCCAGGGGATGCAATTTGGGGACAGTCCCCCCACCCCACCCACCTCATCAGCTGGAAGCACAGCTTGATGTTCAATCCCAGCTCTCCAGCCTTCACGCTTTGCTCTGCAGCTCAAGAGTGCCCACCCTGATATCTGGGGAATCACCCTTCCTCCTCCTCACCATTTGCCCTCCTTGCATTCCTCTGGGCTGGCTCACACCCCACCCCATCCAGCAGTCTGGGCTTTCTGTGTAAATTAGTCACAGCTGGGTGGTGGGGCTGTTCCCTGCCCCTCTCTGCACAGAGTGCCCCCCGCCCAATGCATTTGCTGCTCCTCACCCCCTGCCTGAGCTCCTGCCACACCATCTCACCCCTTGAAACACCTCCAAGCCTGAGCATCCCCCAGGATGGATTTGTAGTGTGGCTTCAGCCTGGGTTTCATTTCCATGCTGTCAGCCCATGCCAGTCTCTCCTGGCCCCGCTAATTCCCACGTCCTGGCATCCACAGCACCTCCTGATTTGGTCTCAGCCTCGAACACGCTCTCTGTGCCATTTGCTGCTGCTGCCACTCCACTAAGGGTGATGTTGGATAAAAGCAACTCTGGCTTCTCAGCCCTGGGAGAGCACCTGGGACCAAGTCACTGAGCCTCTTTCCAGACTCTGTGATCAGTAGGATCTCGGCTCCAGCTCTGGCTGTGCCCATGCAGGACCAGCCAGGTCCCCTGGGCACCCGTGTGTGTTGGTGGGGGTCTGCCTATGGCGACAGGGCATGCTGGCCCTTCCCCAGGATCAGTGAGGCACAGACCCAGCAGCAACAGGCTGGGGGAGACCCAAAGCACCCTTTTCATGGGGTTGCCCCAGCCCCCAGCCCTGATTTCCTCTGGCAGCTCCCCAGGATGCCCCAGTGCACAGAGATGCCGCAGGCCCGGCGCCAGCGCCCTCCCCACACTGCCTTTTATGGCCCTGCTGCAGCCACAGCCCAAACATGGGCTGTGGGACGGAGGAGCTGGAGCCTCCCTGGGGCTGGCCCTGGCGCTGCTGAAGGTGCCACAGACACCCCCAGCTCCACGCTCAGGCAGCTGGGGCTGAGCACCAAAGTGCTCCATGTCAGCAGCACCCCACTCACCAGGGGCTCCCCAAGCACCCTGCAGCTCCCCTCCCTGACTTGGACAACCCCACATCCCTGCCTTGTGTTCCAACCTGTGCACAGTGTCACTTTGCACCTCCCTGTCTGCCCAGACCTGCCACGCCACAGACCAGCATGGCACAACTCGCACAGAGCCGGGGCAGACACAGACCTGGTTTTGCTCACAGAGCTACCCAAGGCAGAGAGACAAGGGGCCAACTGGCCCCACGAGGCCCAGGGACCCTCCTCTGCCCAGTGCCCGGGCAGGGCTGAGAGGGAGGATGTGCCCGCCAAGCGACACAGGGTGTGTCAGAAACCAAATGAGTCAATCGAACCCACAGGGTCAATCCCAAGGGCAGCTCCTGTCACCATGGGGTTCCAGCTCACCTCCATCCCAGCCCCAGCCACGCTTGAGCTGGTGACCCCAGCTGGGACACACATGAGATCCCGTGGTCAGTGCTGGCCATGCCACAGACCCAGAAAACTGGAGGCTGGGGCAGAAAAGGGAGCAGGCGCAGGAATGGAGTAACTGAGCAAGGCACCTGCAGTGGGGAGTCCAGGACTGAGCCCCAGGTTGCAGCAGGGATCCTGATGTCTCCTCTAGCATGAGGAATACAAGGAAACTGCCTGTGCCATATTTCCTGGCTGCGGGCAGTAAATCCTCAGAGCCCAGGACAGCGGTTGTTGTGTTTGTAATGACAGAGCTCCATGAATCAGTGTTGCCCTGTGATCCCGGCTCCCAGGGCAGAGCATCAGCATCATCACGGCATGGAAGACCCCCACACATCCCTCAGCAGGGACAGTGCTCCTGGGATGGGCATTCCTGCCTCATGCTCCAGCCTGTGCTGGGCTGCCAGTGTGCCCAGTGCCAGGGCAGCTGTAGAGGAGTGGCAGAGCCAGGGCATGTGCTGGGGAGTGAAGAAGTGAGCTCAGGAAGCAGAGCATCTCTCGTGCTGCCCGAGAGACAGCTGGAGTTCCCAGAACCTGCTCAGCATCCCCGGGGGAAACCAGACAGTGAACAGCAGCCTAAAAATAGCTGCCCAGGGAACACACAGTCGCCCGAGAGAAGGGGAAGTGAAAAGGGAGATGAGCTGATGCTTTCCAAGGAACAGACCCTGCTCACTTTGCCATCCCCCACAGGTGAATTGCAAAGTCTTTGCTGCAACACCTTCACCTGAATGTTTGGCATGAGAAAGCCTGAGGGTGAGGCCCCAACACCCACAGAGCCCAGGACAATGTCATTGTGGGGCAGGACCACTGTGCCAGGCAGGGGCAGTGCAGAATCCCGGGAACCACTCTGAGGCCCCACTTGGCTCCATATAACCAGATTCAGGTAGTCCAAGGAGGTGAAGAGGTTGGAGGAGCCAGTCTAGCCTGTCAGCGACCAGTTGTGTCTCCCAGTTGTGCTCACTCAGCTCTTCTGTGGCTGTTCCCGGTCACCCAAACCCAGCCTGAGCAGTGCAGCATTGGGCCAGGAGCCAGCGCCTGCTCTGCCCCATCCAGCACACGTGCAAAGAGCTCACAGATCATAAGCCCAGGGCTGAGCCTTCAGCAGCAGCAGAGTGACCTGTGCTGGGTGTGGGTGCCGAATCAATGCCCAAGCCCCACTGGCAGGCAGGAGCAAGGACACAGAGTGGCCCCCACAGTGCCTTGGATTGAGATTTTGCCCTGCAGATACCAACAGGCTTCCACCCCTGGGCAAAGCATCCACCTCTTGATGGGTTTAGTGCAGTTCAACTTGGATCAGGCTAAGCAGCTTTGGAGGAGGGAGCTCTGGGGATGGCGCAACATGCGGAGGGCAAACAGCAAAGCCAGGAAATCCTCCTGAAACCTCTGAAAACATAAACACTTGGTGTATTCCACTGAGGAGACAAAGTGCCAGGGCAGTCACTGGGGTGGCAAAACGCTCTTGCAGTGAGCCCCGGGCCGGGCTGAACCTGCCGAGGCGCTGCTCACCGAGCGGAAGGAAGCCCGAGGGAAGGGCTGAGAGGAGCTGAGCGCTGCCTCGGCTCAGGTGCCGGGAATGGAAACTGCCTGACCGCAGAGCACCACGCGCTTCCTCCCTCCCTCCCTCGTACCAGCGCCCTGCACGCAGTGGGGACTCTGCGGGGACCCTGCCAGGCAGGGGCACCTCTGGGAAATGATGCACCGGACACCAGTGCTGGCTCTGCTGGAGGGGAGAAGGGCAGGGGTGGAATCGCTCACACCCACACAGCAGCACTCGGCCACCTTGGGGCTGCACAGTCTCCCCATCCATGGCACATCTGCTGGACCCACCCCTGAAGCTCCCAGCTTGCTTCAGAGGGAACCATGTGCCTGCAGCAAGGAGGAGCCTTTCACATGAGGAGATCCAAGAGCACAGCCCCAAATCCAGCCCACACTGCCTGGCACAGTGCCAACCCCAGCTGTTCTGTGGGATCCACAGCTTGTGGTACCACCAGCCAGGACTTCACAGCCCTGGGTGTGCCAAAGGGCCCGGTGTCTCACAGCCCTCAGAGCTCAGGGGTCCCCACCTCTGCAGTGCCCGCAGCAGCTCGGCCCAGGGCTTAGCTCTGCTGTGCTGGGTGGTTTGACCGTGTGCCAGCTCTGCCGTGTGCCATGCCCCGACCAGGATATGGGGTGTGTTCTGGCAAGGCCCTCGCTGCTCCTCTTCCCACAGCTCCCTCAGCGGTCCCAGCCCCAACCAGCAATTATCAGCTCTGTCTGTGGGCGCTCACCGATCTCATCACTGCACAGCCCAGGGAGGGGAGGCCAGGACAGCAGTTTGGATCAGTGCCATGTGGCACCAACTGCTCTGCCAGAGGCGCTGGTCCTGGCCGGCAGCGCCGGGTGCTGCACAAACAGCTGTGGGAGCAGAGCACAGACAAAAAAGTTCACGGTACCCATGGGCTGCAACTGCCCTCAGCTGTAATCTTAGCAAACTAATCAATCAATCAGTCAATCAATCTCTGCGCTTAAATAGCTTGGCATGACAAGCTCCCTTTCCTCTGCAGCCAGGGAAGGCCTTGTGGATGCTTCTCCCTCCCAGGAAGTGTTGCTCGTGTGGGTGGGAGCCAGGAGAGCTTGTGTGTGGGATGAGGCAGCCAGGCTGCATCCCTAGGAGGGGTGCTGTGCCTGGCTGAAGTTCTTTTTCGTGGGCTCAGCCCAGCTCCTGCCCAAGAGTGACAAGTGGCACTGGGTACCTGGAGACTCAAAAGGAGGAGTGGGCATGGGGCCATCCCCACTCTGGGTGGAAAAGCGCATCGACCTGAAGAGTATCCTCACCACTGCCACTGGGGGATGCAGCCACGCCAGGGGGCACACACAGAGACCCAGTTCTGATGGAGAAAATCTCATAATTACACTCAGCTGCTAAGGAACAGCATCGGCTTAAGTGATAAGAGGGGGAAGAGCTCCAAGGATAGATCTCTCCATGCCTGCTTGGAGCAGGGGGACAGTGGGGAAGCTCCAGGGCAGGGTGGGGCTGGTGACAGGCACCAGACTCCCTGTGGTGTGTGGGGAAGGAGTTCCTGTCTCCCTCTGCTCCAGGGGGTGGGAATGCTTCAAGAGTGGGAGTGGGTCCCAGACAGCCTGCATTACTCTGGGAATGTGAAGCAGGCAGGACCTGCTCCCACCAGCTGGGCGCTGAGCCCTGTGCCACAGGAGGAGTCACAGCCAGAGACAGGGTGACTTCAGTGCCTCTTTGCTCTGAATTTCTCCCGACTTGCCTGGCTCTAAGAAGATTAAAGACAGATGGTCTCTGAGGCTCCCTCGATGGCACCCATGTTTGAGGCTGGGGAGGAAGGCACAGCAGAAAAGAGCCCTCGGGAAGGGGGGCTATTCCCAGCCAAGTCTCCAAGTGATGGAGCCTCCTGGGAACCTGCTGTTATGTGTTGCCCTCCCTGCCTGTGCTGGCTGCAGCTCTGCAGAGCAGGGCTCTCACTCCTTCTTCCCGGGCTGCCTCATCCGTGGGGAGCCCAGATGTGCCCCCAGAGCGGCTGCCCTGGGTAGTGCTGCCATGTGTCCTCTTGTGCCTCAGCCCCTCCATCAGCTACACAAAAACAGCTCCGTTGTGCTTTGTTAAACCGCTGTGGAAGCACAATGTGTGCTCTTGCAAGCTCCTGGGGATTTTGCTCACAAACTCCTCTGATTTGCACTGGAAGCAGCACTAGAAAAAAGAATCACCTAACACAGCCCCATGTGCACCAGCGGCAGTGATGCACTTGTGAAGCCATTTAAATTTCCACGTGATGACCCAGTTCAGGGTGGTTTCGCCTCTGGATTTTCCCACTGCTGCTGCCTCTGGGTGAGTGGTGGCAGCTTCAGACCTCACTGCTGTGCCAGATTTTAAGGCCATCACACTGACAGCCCAGCCTCATGTACTCAGGCTCTTCATGGTACTTTCCTGAGCGTTACAAAATTCTGGGCACTTGGTGTCTGAGGATACCTCTGTGTGCTCCGTGGCCCTGGATGTTTTACTGAAAGCTTTAAAGAGTGAACAGTTTTGCAAAGGGATTTTTGCTGCTGCCTGTTACACTGGGGGCAGGGCATATCACTTCAGCTGCTGCAGTGAAGGTGGTGGGGATGCTCTGGGGGGGTTTCGGTGCATGTATTAGAGTAAATTCCAGCCCAGCTCCCAGACTTGACTCTTCCCTCACCATTTCAGACCAGTGCTGGCCAGCAATCACTGAGCTTCCCTGCCCCAGCACTGGGGCTGAACCGCAAGGCAGAGGGGCAGCCTGTATTTAGAAGGAGACAATAATTGCAAGTCAGATTTGCTTGTTCAATACTCTATTGACAGATTTGCCTTGGCAACCTGGAACAGGGTTTCATTGTTCACATCATACTTCATGGCATCCTATTGATTGGGTGGGTGGGTTTAGGTTTTTGTGGGTTTGCTTTTTTTTGTTGTTTCTTTTTCCAAGCCTACCTACTCATCCTTTTCGTGTCTTTCTCCAGCACAGCACTGACCTCGGCAAGGGTTGTGCTATAATCCGTTGTTCAGACTGGCCACAACTTCCAATGCAAGCCAGTGCTGACAAAAGCAGAAGGGCAAATCCTGGAGCCCAGCTGGCCAAGGCTGCAGGCGGCCAGGTAGGGATGAATGGGGCCAGTGCCCCCCACCCCCTCCCCGGCGGCTGCAAGGACACGGCAAAGTCCATTTCTGGCCGCCTGGAGGAACGGCCTTGAAGGAAACGCTGTAACTATTCATGAATTAACTTTCTGTTAATTCTCGGTGTTCAGCCTGCCGTGCTCCTGGCTCTGTGGGCTGGGGAGGAACTGCTGGCCTTGCTGGGGCAGAGGGGAAGAAAACGCGATCACCCAAACTGCAGCCTTGGAGTCGCCTTGGTGGAGCTGGAGGATTACAGCTGGAAAAGAATTGCTGTTTTAAATTGCTAATAATGATACAGACTAATGAGCAACATCAGAAATGATGGCATGTGTAATCAGTGCTGCTTGATGGCAAACACAGAGCAGGGCTGCACAAGCTACTAGAGCACAGGGCAAAGGGAAGTGCAGCATCTCGCTCTGGAGAGGCAGAACGCACCCCCAAGCGAGGCACTGCCAGGGAGCTGGCTCTGGCTCCGGGGTAAGAACTTTATAAATAATGATGAAAAGAATAAACCTAGACAGACATCAGCTCTGGGTATATGGAGGGAATATGGCCAGCAAGTATTTGAGGGGAAATTGCCTTGGTATGGTTCCTAGCACCTGCAGGAAACCCATCTGTCTCTGGCTGTTAGAGAGTTTGTCTTACAGCTGCACCCCAGCAGCCCCCCTGAAGATCAGGCCCCCATCCAGGCATACAGGAGGGTGAGGTCCCCAGTCCTCCACCTGGGACAGAATCCTCCTGCTGAAAGCAGCAGCACCTATTGCCAATGCTCTGCAGAGAAAGAGGAATCCGAATTTTGGTCAGGTGTGTGGCAGAGGGAAAGGTATCCACCAAATGTGTCTGCACCTCATACCTGCCTGATCCCCAGACAAACCAGCAACGAACCGCCCAGGACCAACCTGCTGCTTTCTTGGTTTTAAAGGCAGCAGTTGGCTCATGTTCCTTTTGGTTGGAAACCCTTTTTCCTTGTCTCATCTGTGTGATATGCCCCAGCCAGTCAGGAAAAGGCAACAGTTGGAAACGCTTCCCACTTTCCTTATTTAGGCTATTTTATGTGGTTCAAATAAGGTGTCCTCTTCGGGCCTGACAAAGGGAAAGATGTATCAGTTCATGAACTGCTGCTGTCTGAGCAAGGTAAGAGACAGAAAATCACCACCATTACCATCATTACTGCGAATCATGTGCAATCAGCCCCGTAACAGAAAGCAGATGAAGATCCTGCAGGAACCCGCAGGACAGGAGCTGCTGCTGAGCCGTGGGAGCCAGGGGCCAGGCAGTGATTAAAATGCTTTTAATATTGGTTTCCAGTGTTGCTTTCACTTTTTTAATATATATTATATTTCATCAACAGGCTCTCATACTGCTTCTGAGGCAGGTTGTACAAGATGCCAAGGATGTTTGGTTACACATTTAAAAATATATGTATTTTTTCCTATATATGCAGCCAGCCAGACTTTGCCCTCCTCATCGCCTATTCCTAATTGTGTCCCGGGAAGAGTAGAGCTTTCCCAGCCGGGCTGAACCCGGAGCTGGACGTGCTCTGCAGCTTACCCAGGCTGGGGAGGAACTGCACAAAATCGTGCTCGTCCCTGGGCGTTCAGTTTTATTGTGAGCATTAGTGGTTTGTGCTCGGCTTGTCTCCTCTGGCAACAGGAGAAGCTGGAAATGTCAAAGGGGAGGGTTAACAAACTCCGCTGGCATAAATTTCAATGAATGTATGTTTCTTAGGAAAACCGCTAAGTTAAAAAAAAAAATTAAATCTTTCTGTGTGTGCTTTCCTAGGGCTGCTGTTCACAATGGATAATAATTCTTACATTAAGCCCCTTCGGCCCTCCAGGGAAATCAAAATTGTAATATCAGTTTGCTTTTTATTGGCTCGGCTCTGCGATCGTGGCGGCTGCGTCTTTGTTAGGGGCTGCGGCGCGGTGACATTCAGCGGTGTGTCCCCCTCCGGGCCCGGGCAGCGCCCCCGAGGGCGCGGGCTGTTGCCGGCCAGGGCCGCGGCGACCGGGCGAGCCCGCGGGCCGGGCTGCGACCGGCCCCGGGGGGACAGGGAACACCTTCGGGGCACGGGGATACTGCCCGACCCCCGGCAAAGGAGCCGCTCCGGGCCACGGTGCCGCTCGGGCTCAGCCCCGCCGCTCCCGCAACCCCGGCGAAACTTGCCGGGAGCCCCACGGGCGATCCCGGCCCCGCAGGAATCGGCTGCCCCGTCCGAGGGCCGGCGGGACCGTGGCGGCACGGGGACCCCCCGACCCCCGGGGCGGCCCCGTTGTCACCCACCACGCGCGAAGCACACCCGGGCACCTGCGAGCACCGAGCTCCGGCAGCGAAGTTCCCCCGGAAGGGGCCGGGAACTTCACGCCGGGCCTGCGATCACCCCACGCGTGTCCGCCGTTCTGCCGTCCCGCCCCGGGGGTGCGGTGCCCGGGGTGCGGTGGCACGGCGGCGGGGAGGGCCGGAGCCGCGGGGCTCACACCGGGACGGTGCCCGGCCCCGCTCCACCTGCCCGGGGAAGATGCCTCCCCACTCCGGCACCGCCACGTTTGCCGGAGCAGTGCGGGGAGCGGCGTGGTGGCCCCGCTGGCGGCCACGGACACGCGTGAGCCTCAGCCGGCGACCCGCTCGCCGAGGAGCGAGTGCGCGGGGCGCGCCCCCGGGCTGCCCGAGCGGCCCCGCCGCCGTGCGCGGCTTCCGCCACCGGGCGCGGAAAGCGCAGCCACCTGCCCCGGGCCCGCCGCCGATGGGGGTCTCCGGGCCGGGCGCCCCGCGGCCGCAAGGACTCGTCGGACAGCGGGACGAGGGTCCCCCGGGCAGGGTCGGGCCCGAGCCATGCCGGGAGTGGGCGCCGTCACCCCCCGGGCCCGGGGCTGCCCGCGACGTGGCGCGGCGTGGAGCCCTCCCGAGGGCTTGTCCCCCGCGGGGACCACCCCCTGCATCCCCTGGCCGGGGTCCCCGCCCGACCCCTGTGCCCCAGGGCGCGGGTCGCGCACCTGCCCCGCGGCCTGTGCCGCCCCCGCGGGGGCCGTGCTGAGTC
Source organism: Acropternis orthonyx (assembly GCA_035583155.1). Taxonomy (NCBI): domain Eukaryota; kingdom Metazoa; phylum Chordata; class Aves; order Passeriformes; family Rhinocryptidae; genus Acropternis; species Acropternis orthonyx. The sequence continues at coordinate 626,737 of JAWWEU010000041.1, read as the reverse complement.
ACGCGTGGGGCGGGG
>JAWWEU010000041.1:610566-624797 GCA_035583155.1 Acropternis orthonyx | reverse complement strand
TTTTGTTTTTTCCTCTTATTTTTTTAAAGCCTTCTTAATTTTTTTTTTCTCTTTCCGCGCATCTATTTCCTGGAGTGTTTTGGCGCAAACTGTAAACTTCAGCCCCTCGCCGCAGCGGGGAAGGCGGAGCGGGGAAGGCGCTGCCTCCGCGGGGTGTCCGTGCCCCGGACCCACCTGCGGGGGCCGGTCCCCCTGCTGCGACCCCCGCGCTGCCCTCGCGTAGGGTCGCCGGCACCGGGGAGCTACCGGCGGCGGGTGGGTTTGCCCGGGGGTCTGCGTGCCGCCCCCGGGCCTCGCCGTGACGCTGTGTTCCCGCAGGGAGCGGCAGGAGCAGCTGATGGGATACCGCAAGCGGGGGCCCAAGCCAAAGCCGCTGGTCGTGCAGGTAAAGGCGCGGGATTGCAGCCCCTCACCCCCAGGCACTGTTTGCCGTGGCCGGTCCCCGGGGAGCCGCTTGCAGCGGGTTTCATCATGCTGAGGAGGCTGCACGGAGCCCGGGCGTCTCACAACGCCCTGGGGACCCCCCGGCCCCAGCGCTGAGCTCGGCAGGCGCCCCAGCCCCCCTCCCTCCCTCCCTCCCTGGGCCACAGGGCAGCCCGACCGTGCCCGTGCCCGGGTGGCATTAGCAGGCTGCTCGCGGGCTCGGCAGCGGCCGTCCCACTCAGCCCCCGTTCCCAGACAGCTGATTGAAGGGGGCTTTTCTTCTTTTCATTGCTTCATTAATCTGGAGCAATGCACAGCCTCTAAGTTGAAGTGGGCTGGGGCCGCCTGCTCAGGGACACGGCACCCCAGGATGCAGTGTCCTGTAACGAGAGCTGCTGGAGGGGTGGGGGTTCCACCAGAGCCTTTCGGCACCTGCTAGAGCACCAGCACCTGGTTCTCCACCTTGTCTGACCACGGCCCTTGGGTTTGTGTTGCAGCTTCCCTCCTTTGCCCGCCGCTCAAATATCCTCACAGGGCTGCAGGACCCGGCTGTGGACACCAGGCCCAAGCTGGACCTTGGCTCCTCCGGCAAGAGCCAGCAGCACCAGTATGAACTCAACAGCAAGAAGCACCACCAGTACCAGCCCAATGGCAAGGAGAGCAGCATGAAGCACCAGTCCCACAGCAAAGGGAAGTATTACTACCAGCTGAACAGCAAGAAGCACCACCACTACCAGCCAGACCCCAAGATGTACGAGCCCCATTACCAGCCCAGCAGCAAGGAGCCGCAGAGCCAGGCCTGCTTGGACAGTAACAAGACCCCCCTGGTCACCCACCCGGATAAGTGGGCTCATGGCCCAGCCAAAAACTTGCTGGGCCCAGTCAAGAACCTCACAGCAGAGAACAAAAATGGGGCTGAGAAGAACCTGTCCAGTGGTACCGGGCCACCCCCCCGGGACAGGGTGACCAGCAACGGCCTTGGGGGAAAGATGAAGATAGTCAAGAACAAAAACAAGAACGGGCGCATTGTGATCGTCATGAGCAAGTACATGGAGAATGGCATGCAGGCGGTGAAGATCAAGTCCGGGGAGGCTCCCCGGAAACGGGCTGCAGAGGAAAGGACTCCAAAGAAGGGTGGGGAGGAGAAGGTGGAGGCTTGGAGGAAGCCAGGGGAGGAGAGGGTGGTGGGCAGCAATGCCCTGAGCAAAGCAGAGAGTGAGGGGCGGCAGCCCCCCACAGAAACAGATGAAAATCCCCAAAAGACTCCCTTGGTCAAGGAGCTGCCCCTTCCTCCAGCAGAGCAGCCCTTGCAACTCACCACCAAGCCAGACCTCGTGCCCTGGTCCTTGAGTCCTGTCTGTGAGCACAGCCCTTCCTCCATGGGACTGAACCTCTCCAGTGCTGGCTCGCGGAAGCGCTGCCTGTCAGAGCCGCACGTGGAGCGGGAGCCGGGCAAGAAGCGCCTGACCTCTCGGAGCATCAGTGCCCCCACCTGCCTCAGCCCCCCGGCCCCAGAGCGGCCGGAGCCACCGGCCCAGCCTGAGGTCATCCTGCTGGATTCGGACCTGGACGAGCCCATAGACTTGCGCTGCGTGAAGCCACGGGCAGAGGGTGAGCTGGCCCTGGCACAGGTGAAGCCAGAGGTGCCACTGCCACCACCAGCTGAGAAACCAGCCACGGAGCCTCTGCAGCCCCAGGAGGCCGTGGAGGAGGAGGAGGAGGCTGAGTCCCTGCAGGAATTCAAGCCTTTCTTTGGGAATATAATTATCACAGATGTGACCGCAAACTGCCTGACCGTGACCTTCAAGGAGTACGTGACGGTGTGAGGTGGGACAGCGGCTGCTCCCCATGGGAGCTGCCCGCCTGTCCCAGGGCCACCAGCCCCACAACCTCCTCCAAGGTACTGGTGCCCTTCCCCGGAGCCCGTGTACCCCTGCCCGCACCACGGCGGCCAAGCCCGCTGTCTCCACCGAGGAGACGCCGGGACAGGGCCAGGCACAGTGGCCGTCCCTGCCACGTGGGGTGACCTCGCCGCTGCTCCCACCCCGTGGTCGAGGGCTGCCCCAGGACCTGCGGGCGACGGGACACACCAGGATGGGACCCGCCAGTTACTCAGAGTTATAGTATTATATTTTAACAGTGCTAACTTGTCGAGTGATTCTTGCTCCCGTTTGTACGTGGTGTTATTGAAATGTATTGTTTGAGCTGAAAGCTGGTCGCTCCCTGGCCACGCTAATATATTTATTTGTAGGTATTTATATAATGAAATATAAAGCCTAGATTTATGGAGTCCCTAGATCACCTTATAAACTATATCAAACAACTATTTTCTGTTCTCCTTTTTAACCATTGAGCATTTGTTAGTCTCAGCCCCTTGCCCTCCCTACAACCTGCAGGACCATCCTCGTATATATTTTTTGATACTGTACACATGTGGTGTTTCTATGTGCAAAAAAAATGGTTATCTAAAGCTAAACGAGCTATTATAGAAATTGCTGCTATTAGAAATGTCTAAACTATAAGCTTCCAATTATTAATTGCTTGAATGTAAATATTAAATGGAGATGTTGAAAGTGCATTTGATGTTCTGCAGCTAGTCTAGGTTGGAGTGCAAAGCCCAATTGCTGCGAGCTGCCAGCGGCACGTCCTGGTCTGAGGGCTATGTCATGGGGAAAGAAATGTATCATGCAATCATGGCAAAGGACTATAAACCTTTACAAAAACTACTGGGATTTGGAGTCCATTTGTTACGGCATAGGGATGGCAGGTCCCTGTGCAGGCAGGCTGTGGGTGGGCTGCCCCATGGCAGGTACCTCCAGGTTAAAAAAATTGGCTCTGAGATGCAGCATACTGAATATAGTTCTGAGTTTTCACCCAAAGAGTGTCTTGCACACAGTGCTGAGGACACCCTCTGCTCTGGGTGGGCAGTGAGGCTGTAGGAGCCTGTGGTGTGGTGCATCCCTGCCAAGGCAGGCCTGGACTTCTGAAGAATGGGCTGCATGAGGTGTGTGATGGGAAACAGGGAAGGCTGGGAAGGCAGCACAGTGAATGGGTGATGGCTGCCATCCCAGTGGCATCGTCCCGGTGTTGGGGAGGGTCACAGCTAGATGAGAAGTTGAACAGAAAGGAAGATGGTCCAAATTCCACCCAGAAAGATGCAGACGTCTCTGAAGGAGATTAATAATTCCTGGAGTCCACTGGAAAATACAGCACAGGGCTAATTCTTTACAAAATGGCTCACAGGGTGGTGGCAGCCCAGCAGTGGAGCCCCTGGAGCCTGTCGGCAGGTGGCCAAGATATGGCACTCCCCCCAGTGACCCTGTGTCACCTCCACAAAAAGAGTTAAGTGCCTGGGCAGTGCTGCCATCTGAAACCTCCTGCCAGCAAAACCAGCTCCAGTGCCAGCCTGTCTCTTCTTGGGCTTTTGGTCAAAGCTGATTTATTGTCCAGCAAAGATCTTGGTTGAAATATTGACACATTGATATATGGGGACCAGAGCTTCAAGCTTGTGAGAAGCAGAATTAGTTGGTTTGGGTAAGGTGGGGCCTACAGTGATACCTGAGCTACCTGAGACGTGGGTGAGTTGCCTTGTGAGAGCCCAAAGGGCTGGGGAATGCCCACTGGCCTCGGATCTGTCTGTCTGTAAGTGTGGCAGTGCTGTTCCCAAAGCACAAATAACCCACTGTCTCATGTTGTCCACTTCTGGGACACCTGGGCTTCCCAGATGTCATTTTATTTAAATAAATTCCCAACTCGCCTTGGTAATTGTTCCTTTGTAAACCCTGAGGTTTGTGGGAAGGTGGGACAGCACCCAGCCAGGTGTCATCAGCTGGAGTGGGTCACAGTGGGAACCTCTGTGTGTGCTGTGTCAGCCCAGGTCTTGCCTACAGAGTTTCTCATGCCAGAGCTGGAGCGCTTTTCCGAGGCAGTTTGGATTAAATTGGAGGAAAAGCCACCCTTGGGTGTGTGGATGCTGTTTTCCCAGCTGGGGCAGCTGAAGAGGCTTGTATCCAAGTGGGACAACTGACTGTGGGCACCGTTGTCACAGATGTTGGGTTTGGTCTGGTGTAGCTCAGGTGTGCTGCTCAGAGTGCTCGGGCTGTGGGAGTGGCTTCTGGGAGCTGACTCCAGGAAAGTGGCTCCATCCCAGCTCTTCAGTTTAACCGGCTGGTGTGGGCAGGGTCAGTGCTGACAGCTCAGATTCACCACTGACGCCCCAAAGTCAGTGGACACTTGGGTGATGTTCAGGGCTGGGGTGTTCACCTGCTAGCCAAAGCTGGTGGAGGGCAAGTGGAACTGGTGAACTCTGATTAGAATCAACATTTGCCTGATCGCTGTGCTGCATGTTAAGAAGGTTTTAATCAATGCTACGTCACTGGGGCCGTATGGGTGACAGGCTGAGGGGGCTGAAAAGCGGGGTTGGGGCAGGTGCAGGTGAACCCCAGCCTGCACCAGGGGGATGCTCAGGGATGAGTTGGTGGGAAGCACTTCCCTGCTGTCCCAGGCTTCGCTATCAGAGCACATGATCAGAAATGATGCATTTCCCTTGATTAATTAAGCTAATGGTTATCTGAAAACAAAAATGGCATGGAAGAGGAGACGCATGCTCAGAATGCAAAATGTGATTTATGAAAGGGGAAGTGCGGCTCAACAGACAGTGGTGGGAGTCAGTGCAGGAGTGGGGCTGGGCTGCAGCTCCAGGGCAGGGCGGCTGCCAGGGCACAACTTGCTCTTTAGCCACACAAAGGCACATGAAACCAACAGCCCTTCTCACAAATAGCAGGTTGTGTCCTTGACTGTGGGCTTGCAGGCTCCTGGCCAGAGCCTGAGCATCGCTGCTGCTGCTGCCGTGAGCCGGCTCGGCAGCTTCCTTCCCTGGGCTGTAGGTGTGTGAGGCTCTGGGCAATTAATAACTGCTCGCAGGTTTGCAGTTAGCTCAGCTCATTAGCATTGCTGAAAATGGAGGGTGTTGTGTTCACAGTTTTTAAGGAAACACTGTCCCTCTGAGCATGTGTTCCCGAGTTCCCTCCCCTGAGCCCACCATCCCCCGGGCTGCAGAAGCCCCTGAAGCCCCCTCTGTGCTGGCAGCAGCCGTGGTTGGTTTGAGGCACCATTTCCCGGAAACCACACAGCCAGATATTTGTTACTCTAATAGTTTGATCATGTTTATCACAACTCCAGCAGCTTCCTGTGCTGTGAAAGGTGTGATAAGTAGTTACTGTTTTAAAAACTGTGCCCTTCCCTTGCTGGGCCAGTTGGCTGGAAGAGATGAAGCATTTGGATATGAATTACTTATTCCTGCTACTCTCTTTCCCTATTAAATGCATCAAACCTAAATGCCTGTTACTGAGCAAATTAATGGTGAGTTCACGATGACTTCCAGAGTGATCCAGGGTGAGGTGGAGCATCACCATGCTCCATTAGAAAGACTGGTGTGCACTATATTTAATGTATTTCCCAGGAATGTGTTAACCTCTGCTTGGTTTGGATTTATTCCAGACAAATATTTGCTGATGTAAAAGGAGAATTTGTGTTCGTCTTTGAGCCCTCCTGGAAGGGCTTGATGGATCCCCAGCCCTGCACAAAGGAGGAGCTGCAGCTCTGTGCTGATGCTTTCAGGTTCTCCCATCCCCATGGTGGTACCAGTGTCTGCACAAGTACTGGGCTGGGATCCAGCTCCATCACCAGCAGTTGCCATGGCCTTATGCTTCTGCCCCATCCGTGAGCCCCCCTTACTTCCCTCATCCCATAGGGCTACCTCTGGTCTGAGCAGTCGAACAAGCCTGACAGTAGGAAATCCTCAGTCTCTCCGCAGATAAGATCATTTGGATTCAGCCCAGATTCGTGTGAGATCTGTGTCAGAGAAGACAGAGGAGACGGCCACAAGGACACAATTCTGTTTACGTTCTTCCCAGAAGAGCAAGGCAGCTGCATAGAGTTGGCGCAACCCAGACCATCTCCAAGGGCTTCCAGAGCCTCACTGAGTGGCTCTTGAGGGTCCCCCATGCCTGGGAAAGCTCTTGCTGCCCTCTGAGCTGGGGAGAATCCTGTTCTAGGCAAACCTCAGGCAGCATCAGTGTGGTGACAGAGAGCAGTTGTGTGAGCAAGGGGTTGGATGGAGATGTAGGCTGAGCTCCTGGGCCCCCTCACTGTGCTCCTGAGAAGGGACTCCCTGATGGCGGCAGGGAGTGACAGGAGAGGGGACAGGGTGGGTGACAAGGGAGAAGAGCCAAGGTGGCTTCAGCTGGACATGTGCAGCCTGCTGGGGAAGGAAGAGAGGGTTGGTAGTGAGTTGGAAAAGAGACTGAAAAAGGTGGTGCAGGTGCTCATGGGAGCCATCCCTGGTCTGTGCTGGCACACGGAGTCTCCTGGACACTGAAGGGGTGTTACTGCATGAGGGACCTTTGGGTGCAAATGGGAGAGAAATGAGGGTCTTTGTAATGATGAAAGTTTGGGGCAGGCCCCGGCAGGGCTGGGGTCTCCTCCTCTGGGCCGGGACCCACTGGTGCCTCCCGTCACACGGTGAGATCCCAGGCTCACCCGGGAGCCATTTGCCAGCACCTCCTAAGGTCGTTTCTCACAGGAGCCATCAGTTCAGCTGACACCTTGATGTAGTTTAAAGCAAACTGCAAACATGAAGATTTATTTTTACTGAAGGAGCAGGCATATAAAACACGCTGTGCGACACAGCACAGCCTGGCAGGAAGCACCGTGGATCCCAGGAGCTGGGCTGTGTACTGTCCCTGGGTGACCTGCTGGCACCAGGCCCTGGGGTTCCAGGGTGGGGAGAGAAGGAAACTCAAACACCAACTGCCAGACCCTCCAGGATTCCCAAACCCTCCAGGAGGCCCGTCAAACACCTGCACCTTTTTGCAGGGGATGGTGCTGGCACCAGGTGGGGGGACAGATCCTGACCCAGCCAAGTCGCCCAAGGTCGAGCTCCATCAGCGCTACAGGCTCTGTCCCAGAAAGCTTCCGGGAAGTGGAGTATGGCCACACTCCCATTGTCCAGGGTTCTTACACACTGCCATGTGTGGACACAGCCTCTCTGGCATAAAAGTGCTTAGTTGGAGGTGAAAAAGCGGATAACCTAAACCTTTCAGAGGTGTTGCTGTTATGCTGTAGTAGCCAGGGCAAAGTCCTGCAGAGAGAGAAAATAAATTTAAAAGACTTGGATATTATTAGAAAATGCATTAACAGCAGCCTGAACAGAGGCTCTGAACTGACGGAAGCTTTAACAAATGTGTATTTAATGATGGATATAAACTGTGCTGAGCAAAGAATTCTGGTTGGACCACTGTGAAGCCACATCACCTGGAATGCCCCTGTGTGCTCCATCTTTTTCCCCAGTAGGGATGAGCCTGGGATGTACAGCACAAGGAATGGTGGTGTTTGGTAACAGCCTTGAAATGAGCCACGGAGAGAAGAACCTGCCCCAGGGAAGGGCCCAGCTGGGGACCCTGGGTTTGCCCCTTCCTCTCATGCCCAGCGCAGGGATGTTGTCACTTCGTTTATGAAGCACAAGAATAGGCAAACCGGGATGACTCAAATGTCACACGCTATCCCTCGGCTGAAGCTGAGGGTGGAAAATCGCAGCCTCCCAGGGCTGGAAGCGGCGACCTCGGACTCAGCGTTTGCCGCCCACCCGGTGCCGCCGGTAGCCGTGGGGGGCGAGCTTAGCCCGGGAGGGGCGGCCGGTGGGACCGTGCTGGTCCAGGGGCGGCGAGCGAGGCTGCGGCAGCGGCGGGAGCGAGTGCGGGCTAAAATGGCCACGGCGGGCTGCGGGCGTGGGCTGTGCTTGCGGGAAGGGCTCCTCTCACGGGCGGCACGCTGGGAAACCGCACCGCGGAGCGCGGGGTGCGCAGTGCTTGGCCCCGGCGCTGGGGACAGCGCCCCGGACCCCCGGAAAATGCCCTTTGTGAGACCCCCTGGGCATCGCGTTTCAGAAGATGGGCGTTGGGGGCGTTCCTCCCTCTGAATTTCTGAGTCCCTGTCTTGGTGCCACCCCATCTCCCGTACCCCGAGGGCGGATTGCCCCTTTCCACCGCCGATGCCTCGGAGGGGAATGGGCTCCTCAAGCTCGGGGAGCTGCTCGGAGCTCACAGCACCGAGGACATGGGAAAAGAAATATTTTATATTTTGTCTGAAAGCAAAAAAAAAAAAAAAAAAAAAAAAAAAATAAAATTGAGTGTAAGGTGGTTTGTAATACCAAATATAAGCCTCGGGGAGGGGAGGTTTGTTCGGTATCAAGGAGCCACCAAAGCATCTCAAAGCACAAAATAAATGGTAATATTCACATATGCTTGGAGACGTTAATTTTCACATATGTTAGTAATTCTACATGGCTGAAAAATGAAGGCTGAAGCGTTGTCCCCGCTGTACCCATCCATTTGCCGTGCGGTGCAAGCCAGGCTGTCATTTTAACATCAGGAATGTGCACTGGGTCCAGCCGTGGCACTGTCCTTCCTCCGCCTGCGTCCTTCTGTCAAATGAAGTCACCAGCAACACATAAACCAGGGGGACCCATGGTGGGTTGTGCAGAGAAGCTGCCGTGGTCGGACACCAGCGGTGCCTCCCCTCTCCCCGGCGGCTGGTGGAATGATGCCTTATCTCGAGTTTAAGGGCTCAACCTGACCCTGAGCCATTTTTAACCCGAGGTGGGAAGAGCCCTTCCTGGGTGTCTCTATCTGCTTTGAAAAAATCCTTCACTGGCTCCACGGTAGCCGCTTTCCTGTCGTTTTTCCTTTTTGTAGCTCAGCCACCTGAAGCAGCCCCACTTTCCCAGGGTTTGATGCTTTGCTAGAAGATGCTTTAACTCTCTGGACTCAGGAATAAGTCCTAGAGTGGAGCCCCAACAAGAAGGCGTCTAATCCAAATGTATCCCATTTCCATATTTTGTGCTGCAAGCAGCAATTTGTGGTTCAGCAGCAGTGGCTGAGCAGGGACGAGCATTATCACAGGAATTCTTTCCGTCTCTCGCCTGAGTATGTGACAAGTAAGTCTTGGCCGTGGCATTGTCTCTCTGCTTTCGGGCTGACAGCCTTAACTCTGCTTTCTTTCTCTGGCAAGGGAGTTCTGTCTTTGCACGGTGCCACACACCCCCCACCCTCCCCCCCCCCCACCCGCCCCGTGACTGAGAATTGCTGCCTGGTGACACGTCCTAAGTGCTGGCAGATCAGAATGCCGAGTCGGGGTGTGGCACAGGGATCGTGAAAGTGGCACCCCCGTGGCCGTGGGCTGAGAGCGGCCAGCTGGGGGCTCAGCACAGCCCGCTGCGAGCTGGAGTTCCACGGGGCAGGGAACCTGCTTGGGGGTACCTGGGACGGTGTCCTGCGAGATGCTCAGAGGCGGTTGCGATGAGCGGGGAGTTGTTGCAGAGAACCAGCCCTGCAACCGCTCGGTGCGGAGCTGCAGGGCTCAGCCGTCCTTCGGGGGTCCCGGGACCTTCCCCCGCCGGGGCGGGGTGGGTTCCCAAAATGTGCCCCTTTCCCTGCTCCTGGAGAGGGACCATGGCAGGACGAGCCAAGGGCTGAACCAGCACCGGGAGGTTTGAGGTCAGGGATCGTTCTGTCCCCGCATCCATTCTGAGAAGTTAAACAACAAACCTCCGCGTCAAGGACCGCCTTGTGCAGCCGCTCTCTCGGTGCCACCGGGAGCCGTGTCACATGGCGGGTCGGGGAGAGGGACAGGGACGACACCGCCATCGAGGAAGGTTCTCCATGTGTGCAGGGGACCGAAGGCAGAGCCGGGCGGCGGTACTGCTCGGTGTGTGGCACTGGTGAGCCCGCTTTTGCGTGGAACAGCCTCCGGTAGCTCAAAAGAGACACTGAAATATTGGAGAGGAGTCGGGGAGAGGCGGAGGGATGACGTGGGGGCGCGGGGAGCCCCAGAGTGAGACACGGGAGTGCCCGGCCTCCCGAAGGGAAGGTTAAGGATATTTTGATCAGCCCGTAAACCTCTCTCAGGGAAGAAATTCAGGAGCTCCGCTAAGCTTTCCTCCCGTAAATGCAGACACGGCAGGATCCAGCGGCTGAGTCCGCACCGGCAGGAGCTGGAGCTGGAATGTGGTGCCATTTTCACCGCGTCAGAAAAAAAAAAAAAACATCCAGGTGGGAGGGCAGAACCCAGTTTGCCTGGCATGGATGGGAGAGAATCCCTAGATCCAGCCACAGGCTTCTGCGTCAGGAGACACACAGCGAAGGGAATCACCCACAGCCTGTTGGACAAGGGGGGGCGGTGGGGACTTACAGTACCCCCTCCTCAATCTTAAACTGCGCACGCGGATATATTATACACCCCGTGCTCCGTCGTGCCCTGCTGGGTTTGTGTCTTTATCGGTGGCTTTTATAAGATGAATTCCTTGTCTCCAGAGCGCTGTCCGCACCCCACCGCACGCGGGCACCTCGGGGTGCGGGAAAGCGGCTGCGGCGTGGGGCTCCCGCTTAGCGGGTGCTCCCACGCGCGGCCGCGGTGCTGCGCGTCCACGTGTCAGATGGTAGATGCGGGGAAGCGGAGCAGAGGTGGGACCCCCTGACTGGGGTCCCGCGTGGAACCCGCAGAGCTGTTTGTAGCGGGACCTCGGGGAGGCGACAGTAAGAACGGGGGGAAGGAGATGGAGGAACGGAGAGGGTGAGGGGCCCGGAGGTAAGGTGGGTAGGGAGGAGATTCCTCCGAGAGAAATTGGAACGGAGCAGGGCAGAGACCGGGGATCCGTCCCGAGACGGTGCAGCACCGGGGGTTCTCAGGTCTCGACGTCTGGGGGAGCCGCAGCGAGAAGCCAGGGCGCTGCGAGGGACAAGGGCAGCTGTTGGCGGAGTGAGCGGGCGTCCAGCGCCAGAGGCATGATAAGGCTCCCCCTCCGCAAACCCAGGGCGAGCGGGCGGTCCTGAGTGCACAGGCCTGCTGCGACCCGCCGCGGGAGGAAACGTCCCGCGGTCCCGGCAGGGGCGGCAGGAAAACGAAACGGGGGCGAGGAAGCGGCGGAGAGCGGAAGGGCGACGCGTCTGGGGCGGGGGGCGGCCCGGCCACGCAGGGTATGCCCGGCCCGGTTCGTGCCAACCCGGGTGGGGCTTCCACCCGCATTGCCGCAGTGACGGGCGGCGGACCGCGATCGGGCCGGCGGGCTCGGCGCGGCGCTGCATTGCAGCACTGCAGGAGCCCCCTCCTTCCCCGCTCCCTTCTCCGCCCTCCGTCGTCTCTCAGCTCCGGAGGCCCAGCCCGGGGCACGCACCGGCCCCGCCGCGCTCCGCTCCCGCTCGCACGGGGGCATCTCCCACATCCGACCCTTTCCCCCGAACCGGGAGTGCAGCGGTGGGGGAGGGACGCGCACCAACCGGCGGGGTTCCCTGGTTGGTGTCAACCAGGCGTTCATCAAACGCCACGCCGGTGGAGGGACGGGCCCGCCCCGTCGGGGCATCCGCCATCCTGCCCGCTCATCTCCATGCCGCTGGTGCTGTCCCGCGGTTCGTGCCGGCCGCCTCCCGCCGTCCCTTCGCCCCCCTCCTCGCCGGTCTAGCCGTGCTGTCTGCCCCGCCGGCCGCCCGGTCTCGCGTGGGCCAAGCACTGCCTGGCGCCGTCCCACGGTTTTCCCGCGAGGGCTTTTGGGCTGGTCCCGCGAGGAGCCGGGACCGCCACCGGGACCGGGCGAGGCTGAAGGGTGCCGTGCCGTGCCCTGTGGCACGGCCCCGCCGCGGACCCTCCCCAACAGGACGTCTCCCCCGGCCGTCGGGGCCCTTGCGCTGCCCATGTGGCGGACGGAAGGAGACGAACATTCCCGGGTCCCCGATCCACCGGGAAACGAGGCCGGTGACCCCGCTCCGGGATCCTCCGCTTGGAGACAGCGGCCCGGAGACCGTGCCAGCCCCCGCGTGACAGGGTCCTGCGTGGACTCAGTCACGACCCGCGGCTGTTGCGTGCGCGGGGCGCGGAGCGATCCCGGTGGGAAGGTGCCGGCGGCGGCCACGCGTCCCGGGACCAGTCCCGCTGCCGGGTGCGGCGCGGCGGGGCTGGGAGGGAGAGGGGCCACGGGGGACGAACGCCCCGGCACAACGGGGGCCCGTTCCCAAGGCTCCCGCTCTGTCTCTGCTTTGGGAAAACGCCAGCACGGTAACAAAATGGCGGGGAAAGGGTGGGATTGTCACGGCGAGCCCTGCGGCGCAGCCCGGCAACCCCCGGCCCCGCCCGCCCGGGCTCGGGGCGCCCGTCCCGGCGGAGGGAAACGGTGCGGGGGTCCCCCCGGGCTGTGCCGCCGCCTGGCCCCGCCGCCCGGCTGAGCTTCGATGGAGAAGCAGCTGCAGAAAATGGCTGCTCGGCGGAGCCCGCTGAATCCTGCCGTGGAGGGGGGACGGCGAGGAAGCGGCGCAGCCCTCGCCGCCGGCCCCCCCGGCGAGCCCCGGGGCAGGCGGCGCGGGGGGCGGCCGGAGGCTCCCCGGGACACCGGCGGAGCTCAGTGCGTGGCCTCACCTGCGGCGCGGGGGGGGGCGCGGGGCAGTCCGCGCCGGTCGCGCCCGACCCCGCAGCACCGGGCGGGCACGTGCCCGCAGCCCCCGGGCAGTGCCGCCGAGACGGAGGGCGGCGGCGGCGGCCCCGAACCCCGCGGGGCACGGCGGAGGGGCGGCTGGTCATCCCCCGCAGCCCGCCGCGCCGGAGGAGCCGCAGCCTCACAGCCGCTCCCGCAGCGCTGGGTTTTGCTTTCGGTTTAAAATAAAAATTAAAATAAAATATATAAAAATAATGGGGCCGTGGGGGATGCGGCGCCGCGCGGCCGCGACTCAGCCACGCGCGGGCTCCGCGGCGAAGCCGCAACGAAAACTCCACTCCGCGGCTCCGCACAGTGGTCGCCGCCCCTCGCCCGTCACGGCGGCGGCCCCCCGGAGCCTGGGCGCGGGGCAGGAGGGACACGCGTGGGTGCGCGGTTGGCGCCCTGCACTGCCGGAGGCTCGCTTTCTGCCGGTGGTTTTCTCGGGTGTCCGCGGAGTGAGGGGATGTCCCGAAAAAGGGAGTGCGGGAACCGGGCTAGGGTGATCCTTCCCCTGCTGCCCATCCGCACCGTGGCGATTGGACATGGGAAGGCGCTTTGCCACGCCGTGGGGGCGCGCATCACGGGTGGCCCGGCGTGCGCGGAAGCCGCTGCCTCCGCCGCGCACGATGTCTCCCGGGAATACCTCGCCCAGAGCAGCCCCCCTCGCGACCGCCTCCCTCCGCAAAGTCCCCCAGTGTTTGTGTCCCAGGTGGGGGTCTCCCGTGTCCGCGCAGGACCGCAGCTCTCCGCTCCCCCTGCCCACTCCAGCAGGGAGACCGCCCCGTCCTGCCGGCTGTCCCGGCCCGCGGTCCCGCTGTATCCTCTGCCGCGAGTGGGACGGACACGGCTGGCCTCCTCCGTGACCCGCGCTGCGGGGACAGAGGACCGATGGTCCCGCCGCACTTCTGGAGCGCCGCGGGCTCCCGCGCGCCGCCGGTGCCCACGGAACAACAGCGGCGAGACGGCGGGCCGGGAGCCCCCGGCCGGGCAGGGGCAGCACGGCAGCGCGGGGGGCCGGGCGGGGCGGGGGGGCGCGCCCCGGGGGTGCCGCCGGGGGGGTGCCGGTGTCAGCGGCGGGTGCCGGGCCCGCCCCCACGGGGGTCCCGCGCGGGGCCGTTCCACCCGCGAGCGCCGTTGCTGCGATACGGGCGGGCCAATCAGCGCCCACCAGCTCACCCGGGCCCGGGCGCCGCTTCCTTATATGGTGCGCGCCGTCCGCGGGGCGCCGCGCGCATCGCCATATAAGGGCATGAACCTAAATACAGCACCCACCTTGGGCGGGTGGGCG
>JAWWEU010000041.1:433656-604223 GCA_035583155.1 Acropternis orthonyx | reverse complement strand
CATCCCCCCCCGCCCCCCCCCGCCCGCCCCCCCCACCCGTGTACCGCTCCCTGCGTGGGGCGTTGCGGGGGGACCTTTGTTGCGGGGCGGTTTATTCGCGGTTTTCACTTCCACGCGTATTTATTTGCCTCGCTTCCCATCCGCAGGGCCGCATGGAGTATCTGGTCAAATGGAAGGGCTGGTCGCAGAAGTAAGTCGCCCGTGGGGCCGGGGGTGCTGTAGCAGGGGCCGGGGGGATGCGGGCTGCACCCCCGCTCCCCCTTTGTGCCAGAACGCAAACCGGGTCCCTCCTTTTATGGCCCTGGTTTTTATTTGATTCATCCTGTCCCTTCCTGGCCCTCCTCACGTTCTTCCCTCTCTCTGTGCCCCCCCCAGGTACAGCACTTGGGAACCCGAGGAGAACATCCTGGATGCCCGGCTGCTCGCAGCCTTCGAGGAGAGGTACAAGGCCTTTACGAGCTGTAGCAGTAGTGCTTGTAAATATGTTGCTGTCTTGTAGCTATGCTGAATTGAAGCTTTGGTTCTTTTAACACCTCTAGGGAGCGAGAAATGGAGCTTTACGGGCCCAAAAAGCGAGGCCCCAAGCCCAAAACCTTCCTGTTAAAGGTAAGGAGTTGGGAGCCCGCGCGTGAGGGCTGCGTGCCAGAGCGAGGGTCTCTCTCCGGCCCCTTCGGAGGATGCTCCCCTCAAAGGTGGCCTCTTGTAAGTTGTAATTACACAGCCGGATGGCAGGATAATAAAGTCACCTGGTGATTTATCTTCTTTGCAGGCCCAGGCAAAAGCCAAAGCCAAAACCTATGAATTCCGCAGTGACTCTTCCAGGGGCATCCGGGTGCCATATCCTGGCAGGTCCCCCCAGGAGCTGGGCTCCACGTCCCGGGCTAGGGAAGGACTGAGAAACATAGCCCTGGCCCCCCAGGGCAGCTCCAGCACCAGCACCCCCAAGGCAGACAGCATCCGGGACCGGGTGATCCGCGTGGAGGAGAAGCCCGGGGAGACCCCCAAAAAGAGAGGCCCCAAGCCCAGGAAAGAGCTTTACAAGGACCTGGCGGAGACTCTGGATGCCTCCAAGAGGAAACTGGGGGAGCCGGGGGACAAGGTGGGGGACTACCTGAAGGCCAGGAAGATGGAGGAGGTGGTGGCAGGGGCAGCCAAGTTTGGCTCGGGACACAGTGTGATCCAGCTGGCCCGGCGGCAGGAGCCCGACCTGCCCGGCACCCTGCCCGGCCCCAACCGCGCCGACGCGGGCGCTGAGACCTTCCCCCCGCGCCTGGCCAAGCACCGCGCGGACTTTCTGGACCCCAAGGGGCAGGGGGGGCTGGACCCCGGTGGGCCCAAGCTCCTGCACAGCACGGTGAGCCCGGGCGCCGTGGGCAGCCTGTACCGAGACGGCGTGGGGGGCCCGGCAGGGCGGCCCTCCCTCATCGCCAGGATCCCCGTGTCCAGGATCCTGGGGGACCCCGAGGAGGAGTCCTGGAGCCCCTCTCTCAACAACCTGGAGAAGGTGGTGGTAACTGATGTGACCTCTAACTTTTTGACCGTCACCATCAAGGAGAGCAGCACGGACCAAGGATTCTTTAAGGAGAAGCGATGAGTTTGGTGGCGGTGGTGCTGGGGTTTTCTTCAGTCAGATCCAGACAAAAGCTTGGGTAGAGCTTGGTGGGCCTCTCCTTTTTTTTTATTTTTAATTTTTTTTCTTTTAATTTTTTTTCCTTTTTTTTTTTTCTTTTCTTTTGTTTTTGATCCTGGAGAGAATTTAGAAACTGTCCTAAATTCATTAATTCATTCTTTTGTTTTTGGGTTTTTTTTTTCCGTGTCTTACATTTCGTTGGAAAGATTATCTCTAGAGTTATATTTTCTATTAGATGTAAATATGTTATTTAAGAAAAAATGCTTATATATATCTATATATATATATTTCAACTCTGAGTTGTTTTATTTAAATGGAGACAACAGTGACTGCTCAGTTGCTCCTAGAAAGGACAATAAAACTGAGAACTAACGAGTTCACACATCTGCCGCAGGAGCCGGTGTACATAACAGTGTTCATAGCTAAGTATGTGCTGGGTTTTTTTAACTATTATTTTTCATATGATGCTATGGATGGTGGAGGGGGACATGTTCCTCCCTTGGAGGGCGAAGTGCCCGGATTTCTTGATTGTGATTTAAGGTGTTGCTTGTACAATCAAGTGTGCTGTGTCCAGAACTGTTGCCCTTGACAGTTGACGTGAGCACTTGAATTCACAGTGTTGTTGGGGATGGGGTGTTTCCAGTCTGACAAAAAAAGTAATGTTGCTACAAAGTCGGGGCAGGGAAAAGCAGAAATCCATAAAAAGGCTAAAAGTGTTGAAGTATTAACTTGAATTCCCTTTTCTTGCGGAGGAGAGGAGGTTTGTGTGTGTAAGGTTCCTGAGGGGTGATACTGAAATGCACTTTAATAGAGTTGTCGTAGCAGTTGTGGGAGATGGGACTGAGCTGAGAATCTGTTTTCATTTTGTCTGGTCGCTTGATTCTGTTCCCCCACCCACTGAAAACATAAAAACCCCAACAAAACCCCCCTCTGTTTACATTCCTGAAATGCCAGAGAGGTTGGGGAAGGAGCATCTCACTGCCCATATTTAGTTACTTTATTGTGCTATAGAAAGTAGATTTTTATTATTTTTATTCCCAATCACAGATTACTTCAGACTGTTGGAAGACTCCCGATAAAATGTTTTGTAATATTCACATCCCTGACGAATCCCAGAGCCACCTTTATGCATTCAGAGACAATAAATATTTCCCTTTCCTTACCCTGGTTAAACAATAGCCAAGAGGCGAAATATTCCTGCGTGGAGCAGCCCCGCCGGCTTGGATGGATTTTGTGCTGGATTTGCCTGTGTTATTCCTCCCGGACTGGGATTCCTCCTCGGCTGGGGCAAGGAGGGTCTCATGGCTCTGGGCAAGGTGCAGCAGTTTCCCTGTTGCGGGGGGAGTGCTGGGGTTGCAGCCCCTGCTCTGCTGCTGCCCCAGCTCAGCGACAGCCTGACACGGGCAGGGGGACGGGACCCTCACACCGCTTGTGATCTGTCTGCCTGAGGTGGAGGAGGTGGCCCTGTCCCGATGCCTTGCCCTGGGCATCAGTGGGATGGGAAGCACAAGCCTGGCAGCGCCTGAGGGGTGGAACTGAGCCACATTCCCCGTGTCCCTGAGCTCCTGAAGGCTTCTGGCTCAAGGGGCTCATAGGGGGTGACTCCCAGGGAGCCTGAACGTGGGGAAGGGGCACCCCTTCACTGTAGGGCCCGTCAGTGTCTTCACCTTGTCCAGTCCCCTTCCCCATCCTTTTGGGACCCGTGAGGTGCCTGGTAGGAGGATGCTGGATTGACTGTGCAAAGGGAGCCATAGTGTCTGAGAATTCAGAGTTTTTCCTTTTTACTTTCTTTCTTTTTTTTTTTTTTTTTTTTTAAGGCATATTTTGTAAAATTGAGATTTTAAACTTGGTTTGTACGAAGAGGCGATGCGCTGGTTCTGGTGCCAGTGCCAACAAGGGACACGGGTGTTGTTGTAGGATGATGAGGGTGTTGAGCTGCCTGTCCTTCCGTTGCCCCCAAAGCCAGAGGATCCTTCCCTTTGCAAAGAGCCCGGAGCCGCTCCTGCCCTGTCAGGGCTTCGCTCCATCCCTGTGTCCGTGTGTGTCCCGACACACACCCGGAGCAAACCATACCTGTGGGTGTATATGTGTGTCTGTACATAGCGACGTGTATCCTGCGTGTGGGTGTGGGTGTGGGTGTGTGCGTGTGAATTATTTAAATCTAAGACTTGTACAAAAAGGATTTGGCTAAATCTCAGTCTCAGAAGTGAAGCTTAAACTACGTGTCTTCTGCCAGCCGTGAATGTCCATATGAGACCTGCTTTTTATGTCAGTTTAAATATATACTTTGTAAATAGAAACGTGTCTGGCTTCCCTTTGTGGTCCTGGAGTGAGGGGGTCTGGTGGGGCCAGAGAGTGCCCGGGAACATCGTGGGGTGTGTGCTGGGGCCCTGCCGGGGCTGGTGACCCTCTATGCCCCCTCCATACAGACAGCCGTGGGTTGTGGGAGCCTGAGGCTGGGACCCGAAGGGTGACACAGGTGACAGCGGGCCGAGCGCCCCCGCGGAGGTTCTGTGGTGCCCGGACGGGGCGATGGCAGGAGTCGTGAGTGTCTCCCGTCCGAGGAATAGCGCCGAGGCCGCCGCTCCGGTACCGGGCCGTGCCCCGGCGCTCTGCCCTTCCGACGGGGCGGGCGGGGATGGGGGTCGGGTCGGCCCCTGCCCGGCGAGCGGGGCCTCTGTGTGCAGACCCGCCCCGGCCGCGCAGGGTTGGGGGGAGCGGGGGATGGGGGATTTGGTGACTTTTTTTTGCCGTGTCCTCATTAACCTCCTTTTTTCTGCTCGGGCGGGTGGGGCGCGGACCCCGCGCCGCGGGAGCTGCCAGCTCGGCGGAGCAGCGGGAGGAAGGGCCGCACAATGGCGCCTTTCTCCCCCGGCCCGGCGGGGGGGGCCCGTTCACACGGGCCGCGGGGCCCTGCGGGGCGGGCGGTGCGACGGGACGGGACGGGACGGGACGGGGGGCGTTCGGCGGCCGGGGCTCCGCTCCCGCCCGATGGCAGCCCCGACGGCGGAGCCCCGCGGCCGCTCAGCGCCCTCGGCAGGCCAGGCCGGCCCGGCGAGTCCCGGGAACCCCGGCGGGTCCCGGGGTAGGGTGGGAAGCACCTGAGTTCCCCTCCGGTGCTCCCTCCGCAGCGGAGCCCGGGGCCGGGAGGGGCCGCGTCCTGTCCACACCCCCGGAGGAAAGGAGAGGGTGTTTCCCCGCTCCGGTTCCGCGGCTCGTGTTCCCCCCCAGCCTGTCAGACCCCCATCCCGGGGCCCCAGGCGATGGCCGGGGAGGGGGCGGGGGGCGCTCCCGCAGCAGTGACCACACGAGGCTGAAAAGTTTAAAAAAATATTTATTGATATGCTAAAAAAGAACAGTGGAAAAGTTATACAAAAGTCCCCACCCGACGTAACCGTCTCCTAGTGTTTTCCTGCAAATAAATTAAAAGCAGCCTAGAGCTGGGGGGCTACACTAGCGTTAGTGTCCAGGAACACTGGAAAACAGCGCAGGGAACGCAAGCGAGGGGCCAGGAGGGGCCGGGGGGCTGCGGGGGAAGCAGGGCTGGGTGCTGGTCCTGCCCCCACAGCCCTCACGCTTTCCCAGGGCAATAACATCTCCGACTTTTGTTCTTGGAAAACGGAAACAAACAAACAGCTGCAGTTTAAAGCAATTATAAGTGTCATACAGGACCGATTTGGCTCTCTCTTTAATTAAAACATACAAATCAGAGCAGTGACTGGCACAAGTTACAATTGTTTGGTTTCACTCATCCCTCAGTTTTTTTCAGTAAAACCCTTCTCCTGGCTATGGAGCCCTTCACACCCAGGCACGCACCAGCTCAGAAACTCAATGTACACCAAACCAACCCCTAAACTATCTCCATCTCTTCATGAACTCCAGGTGTTTTTTTGGTACAAAATATATATATAAAAATAGGTTCAGTTTCTCGGGAAGATGGCTCAATCGTCCACCTCTTCCAGTCTAATGGAAAACAAGGATGCTTAACCAGATTATGCCTAGAGAAAATAGCCATTCAATACACAAATACTGCAGGACTTTCCACATCGGAAAATGATAAGTGACAAACCTTTAATTGCCTGTCTGACACCTGGCTGAACACACAAACCCATAGCAGCAAACTCAAAAAAAAAAAAAAAAGGTATTAAAAAAAAAAGTAGACCTTGAATCCTAATGGTACCAATGTAACCAGGGTCTGCACCAGCTTCCAACCCCTGTCCACAAAAGATTCCAATAAATCACTCGCATGATGTGCCTTTGGGAAGCAAACCCCAACGGGAACCATGTGTTTACACACCCCAGCACTGCTGGGAGAGCCGAGATCCTGGAACACCAGCTCAGGAGGGGGTTGGGGAAGGAACATGGGGGGAGATGCAGGTCAGAAAAAGTCCTGGACTATCATTTTCACCATCCTTAGACCTTTGGAATTGAACCAGCTGGTGAGCAAAAGGCACAATAGCAAGTGGTGAGAGCAGAGTCCTGCACTGCGGGGAGGGGACATACCTGGGGAGGGTGGGTGATGGAGGGGCCGCTTGCTGTTGGGATACATGTTCCCTTGGGCACAAGTTCAGGTCCAGTGACTTCTTGTCCAGCCAGGAGGCAGGAGCATGCCCCCCACATGGAGTAACATATGAGAGCTCCGACGGGGACTCTTGAGGGATCAGCCAGCTCAGAGCCTGTGTGCAGCCAGCACAACACCTGCTGTCAGAGCTCATCTCCTGCCCCCTCTGTGGCTGCTTGGGGTCCAACCCCTTCTCAGATGTTTTTTCCCCCTTGGGGCAACCAACCTCCACATCCTATTGCTGTAGACAAGAGCATTCTGGCTGGGCTGGCATCCTTTCCACAGGCATCCCTCAGCAGGGTTCTGTGTGACGGCTGCGTGTCCCACTGGGGACCAGGACACCTCTCCCCATTGGTGTCATGGTGTCCCCAGGACCCTGCAGCCACCCTGCTTTGCATAGGCACAAACCTGTCATGGGACCAGTGTCGCAGACAAGGCTGAGATAAGGACAGTCCAAAAGGCACATCATTGATCAGTTTGGGTTTGCAAAGGCCAAATAGCAAATATTTGGTGTGTAGGGCAGAGTGTCACTCCCGCACTCCAAGACTCCTTAATCCTATTCCCAAAACATTCATATCCCCAGCACAAGAGCCCAGCACAGACCGTGCCCAGGGCACTCGTTTCTGCTGACACAGGGCAGTGCTTGCTTGGAGACCATTTGGCAAAGTTAAAGACTAGCAGGTAAACAGCACAGAGTGTGACATTTTGGCATCATGGAGCTTGACAGAAACTGACCTTGGGAACCTCCTCCATGGCCAACACTCCCTTCTCTCCCCTCAGCCCTTTCCCTTGCAGAACAATGCACAGTGTAGTGCTAGGGACAGCGAGTTCCCTGCCCCAGGCTGCCCAGCATTGTGGTCAGGGGACATTCAAGGCTGTGCTGAGGCAGAGCTGGAGCTGCCTGAGAAACCTGCACAGGTCCTGCAGTAAGACACCACCCACTTCCACCCACCCTCACTCACGCCATGCTCAGCTCCACAACACAAAACTCAAGCCACACCCCACAGGACAGCTGGGGATTAAATCCAAAAGCTGAGGGAGAGCATTTCTGGAGAGTAGGAGCCTGCCTGGGCAGAGCCTGCAGCCACTGCTCAGTGAACAGCCACCCATCCGTCCCCTGAGCAGTGGGCAGCACAGGCAGTGTTTCATTTCACCTGAGAAGGACCCTGCTGCCAGCCAGTGGCAGCAGCTGTGACTGTGGGGGGGCTGCTGCATCGGGGCAGGTAAGAAGTACCTGTACGCCCAGTTTGGTCCATGTATCACACTCCTGTGTGCAAGGACACTGCAAGTGGTCCTGCCTGTGGTAAAGGGAGATGCCTGTCCTGGTGCCAGGTCAGTCACCTGGTGCCCCCCTGGGGATGCTGGTAGGACATCCCTTTGGAGGGAGGGACCTCTGAACCACGCAGGACTGTGGGCAGCCGCCAGCTGTTCATCACCTCCAAGAAAAGAACTCAGCATCAACAGAACTAAAATGACCTCGAATGCTACTAAACTCTG
This sequence comes from Acropternis orthonyx, assembly GCA_035583155.1. Classification (NCBI taxonomy): domain Eukaryota; kingdom Metazoa; phylum Chordata; class Aves; order Passeriformes; family Rhinocryptidae; genus Acropternis; species Acropternis orthonyx. Next base: position 596,535 of record JAWWEU010000041.1, on the reverse strand, counting down.
CCTGAACTTCTGCTAATTTTGGCTTGTAGGAGAAATCTGCAGTAGGGAAAATACTGCAGTGAAAAAGCCGTTACTGGGTGCAATTACAAGCCAAAAAGAACACCCTGGCTGCTGGCATGGTAAAGGGAAGATGAACAGCTGTTGAGGTGCTCTGGGTCCTCAGAAAACAGCAGCCTGAGGTACCCACGGGCCCTGATCCTTCTCTCTGTCCTCTTCTTCCCTTTCCCACTGCTCCAGCCCACCTGTGCAGGTATCTTTGACCAGTTTCTGAGCCTTTCATCTGAAGAAAAACATGGATGTTCACTGTGAGTCTAACCCAGGGAGCAGCCAACGCGGGTCTGGCCAGGCTATGGCAGGGAGGGCTCACTTGCCCCCAGCTCTGCCCAAACTGCAGTACCAACCTTGCAGATGCCTGGCAGCCCCAGCACTGACCTGACTGCCAGTGGAAGGGTTGGTGTGTTCTCCAAGACTTAAAAAAAATATTCCCCAGCTCCCTTCCTACAAATGCCTGGAAACTGCTGAGCAGGAGGAGGAGATGCTGGCGATGCTGGGATGAGGCAGAGGAGCAGTATGGGGGCTCCCTGGGATGCCCAAGAACTCACTTTCCTCTGGAAGTCAGGTCACTGCAGAGAGGCCAGTGGGTCTTGCTGCCTCCCAGGGCGGGACCCTCCCTGGGCAGAAAGAAGGCACCCTCTGAAAAAGCACCTCTGCCGCCTGTCCCACTAGCGGCATTCAGGACTCATCCTTATCCTAGACCGGGTTTATTTCCCTCTCTCATTTAAAAAATAACAAAAAAACCCAAGATTTTTTCCTTAATAAAAAATGTAAACAGTATTTCCTTATCAGCTGGAAACCCCAACAGAAACTTTGTGGGATCCCCGTCATTGGAAGTGACCTTGCCCAGGGGGGTGGCTGAGCTGAGTGTACCCTGAAAAACCCCCAAATGCAGCTGCCCCACCACAGCCCCAAGGGCTGGGAGCAGCAGCTGCCTCATTTGGATTGACTTTTGGCTTCCCACAGCTCACAGACAGATCCATGGGGAGCCCAGAGGACAGAAGAGGATCACCTGGTCCTCTCCCAGGTGTAAGCCTGGCCCACGGCAGCTCCACACCTCCTCACACCCAGTGAGCTGCAGGCCTTGGCATCTGCTGTTTCAAGTTGTAAAGCAAAGAGACCTGTGTGCAGTGAAGCTTGGCTCTAAACTTGCCATCTGACACCGCTGGCAGCACTGGTGCCCCTGCTCCCAGAGAATGGTGTTGGCCAGCCCCACACAGGGCATGGCTTTGGAAGAGGATGGAGAGGAGCTGGGGGGATCCATGACCCACTGGCAGTTCAGAGCAGGTTTCACTGTGTCTTTCTCAAGCTTCTGCAGATACGAGTCCCAGCGGGTCTCACAAGGTCTCCGCGTTCACTTGAAAAAAAGAAAAACCTGATGGAAGAGCTGAGCAAAGCTGAGGGCAAGGCTGAAGGACCCTCTCCCTCCTCTCACACTCCCGGGCTCAGTATTGCCGTAGGTTGAAAAATCCAACGCTGGTGGGGGACTCCTTGACCGTCACTGTGATCAGGTTAGCGGTGACATCGGTGACAAAGACATGCTCAATCAGGCTGCGGGTGGGTTTCCAGTCCTGGCTGGTCTGGATAGAGACAGACATGTTCTGACTCACACCTGGGAAGGAAGCCGAATCCCGGTCTGAATCCGAGCTGGTGTCCTCGCCTGTGCTCATTTCAGACAGGGCTGATGGCTTGCAGCTCTCTGTGGCCACGTGTCCCTCCTGCGTGCCGGCTGAGCCACCTTTGGCCAAGTCCCTGTCGCCTGCCCGGAGCGTCTGCTTCTTGCTCTTGTTGCCATCCGCCCCCGTGAGCACACCGGCACCGGCAGCGTTCGGCCCGGTGCCCGCCGCGCTGCCCTTGGCACTGCTGGCAGCCCCGCTGGCTGTGGCACCACTGCCAGAGCCCTTGGCCAGGGCACCGCAGAGGTGCCGGGGGAGGCTGCTCCCACTGGCCGTGCTTGGCCCGTTTTTGACGCTCTGCAGGTTCAGAGCCTGGAGGTTCAGCTCCTGGCTGGAGGCGGGTTGGACGCCGGCCCCAGATGAGCTCACGGGTGTCTTGCTGCCGTTGGGCAGCATTTGGGCTCCCGCAGCAAACCCCACTTTCTGGTCCCCTCCAGCACCACTGCCGGGAGCCTTTGCAGTCTTGGCTCCCTGCACGTTGAGCCCCAGCTCCCCAGAGCCTTTCTGGCTCCTCATTTTCAAGTCCAGCCCTAAGCTGCTCTTACTGGCTGCCTGTGCCTTCAGTGCCAGCCTGCCCAGGGCCGAGCTCTCGGCTGCGGTCTGGCTTTGGGACATCCTGTTCATGTAGTGCACGATGGAGCTCTGCCAGCTGATGGCCTGGCTGGGGCTCGTCGAGCCACTCTTCATCATGTTGGGCAGGTTTTCCGACGATGACCCCCCTGAGCTGAGCCCAGCCAAGGTGCCTGGTGGGTCCTTCAGCATGGCCACGCCTGAGCCCTGTGTGCCGTGCTGGGGCTGCAGCTTCCCCACCAGCTTGGTGCTGCCCCCCACCTCCTTCCGGGACGTTTTCAACACCTTTGTCAGATTCACGGTCCTTCGAGATGCCTTCTGCTCTGGGGGAAGAGGTTTCCGCCCACGCTTCTTCCTGGAAGCGTCTTTCATGTCGGGCTTCGCCACCAGGATCTGAGCTTTCTTCTGTGGCACGGGGTGTGTCTCTCTGCTGCGGGGGCCTCTCTTTGCTTCCAGGTCACTTTCATCCTCTTCATCAGAGGAGGAGGAAGAGGAGGACGTGGAGGAAGAGGAGCTACTTGACTTAGTTTTTGCAGGCATCTCTGGTTCCTGCAAAGCAACAGAGACAGGGAGCTAATGGCAATGACCAAAGAACAGTCATGGGCCCCTTCAGGGCAGCCTGGCCAGGGGCCTCAGACACACAGAGGTTCTTTCTCCGTGTAGCTGATCTTTAGGGATCCATTAGCTGATCTGACGAGTTAGGGAGCACAGAGCACAAAACTGGTCGACATTAGATACCAAGTGGGACCAGTGCCAGGGAATTCTTGTCTCCTTCTGCACCATCACCAGAGCAGTGATGAAGACATTCTTTTCACAGGCATCCTCACCAAGCTGTCCCTCACTGCCACCTTCAACCCCCTGACCCAGGGTCTGGAGGCACTGCTGAGCCCTCACTGCAGTCCAGGCCAGGGGTCCTCCACACCCTGGGCTGTGGGCAGACCCCCCTCTATTGCCCTCCAAGGCCAGAGCACTGCCATGGCTGTGGATTCCCACCACTGCTGGAACTCACCACGTGTTTCCTGGGCCTGCCCCGGGGCCGCTTTCCCCTCTTCCGATTCTGTATTTCTTTTTCGTGTTCCCTGAAGAAAACAAGGATTAAGGACAATGTTTGCAGGGAAGAAAAAAAACATCCAGGGGAGCTGAGGCAGACAGGGACTGGAGAGCACCCCTCTCTGCATCAGTAACACTCCCACAGCTTCCAGCAGTCAGTGACAGACCACATGGCATTACACATCCCAAATCCATGGCTTTTCAATTTTTGGTGAGATTTACTGTTTTTCTGTTACAACGGGATCAGGCAAGGATTGTCCCTGGCCCTGCTAAGCCTCACCTTGGTTATACCCCTGCAGAGCTGAGCTTCCATGCTGAGCAGAGGAAAAGCCAACGCATTACCTGGAAACCCAGTGAGTTCCCTCCTTTGCTGGGCTCCTTCCATCTCTCCTGCACCTCCTGGTCTGGCTGTGGTGGCCCAGGCTGGAGGCCGTGCAAAGCCAAGGTGGTCATACAGGGATGTTTCAGGTCACTGATTCCTAGTTCTCCTTTTAAACAGGATGGTGCTAAGCTGTAACAAGCCTGGCTGATTAAACACCATCCTGTCTGCACTCACTGCCAGATCCTATTCTTGAAAAAATGGATCCAGAAACTAGTTATAACTGATTCCTATAATAAACTTTAATGATTTTTATTATTATGGAGCCAAAATACCTGGCAGCTCTGTGCCTGTCGTAGCCAGCTGGCTAGTCTTTCCCCTCCGTGCATGATTCCTGGGATGCAATGGCTGTGGAACAATTGCTGTTCCCAGCTTGGCTCCGAGCAGGAGCCACAGACCTGACAGAGGACAGAGACCATTTTGTTCAGCCATCCAAGTTGTTCAGCCTGGAGAAGGGTCTAGGGAGGCCTCAGAGCACCTCTGAGTACCTAATAAGGCTCCAAGAGAGCTGGAGAGGGACTTTGGACAAGGGCCTGGAATGACAGGACAAGAGGGAATGACTTCCCACTGAGAGAGGGCAGGGTTAGAGGGGATATTGGGAACAAATTCTTCCTGTGAGGGTGGGCAGGCCCTGGCACAGGTTGGGCAGCAAAGCTGTGCCTGCTCTATCCCTGTAAGTGTTCAAGGCCAGGTTGGATGGGGCTGAGCAACCTGGTCTAGTGGAAGGTGTCCTTGCCCATGGCAGAGAGTGGAACATGACGAGCTTAAAGTTCCTCTCAATCCATATCATTCTCTGATTCTATGATTTTCTCCCACCTGTTACTCCCTGACCTTCCCAGAGCTTCACCATCCAGAAGCTCATTTTAGGGCCTTCCAAGCCCCGGCAGTGTCTCCCCTCTGGGGTCTGTGACTGCCCACCAGGCACGGCCAAGGCCCAGACTGGGCGCCCCAGGTCTGTGCCAGGCGCTGCGGCTGCTGCACCCAGAGCACAGCCGGGCAAGGAACGCTCCGTGTTTGTCTGCCCCGGGCAGAGCCGTCCCTGGCGGACCTGGACCACTGCTCCAGGGACCGACAAAAGGGCCCGGCCACAAGGGGCCCGGCCAGCTCCAGGCTGTTGTTTCCACAACTTCCACCGCACGTGGAGCCAATTAGAAGTTAATTGACTTTACAGTTTGCTTAGAAATATTTAGAGTTTGCTCACTTCTTTTGGAAAGCCAGGAGCAGCCGGGGGTCCAGGATGTTCTCCTCCGGCTCCCAGCTGTTGTGCCTGAAACAGAGGACACGGACTGGGCCAGAGCTGGGGGCTGGCCCCTGCCCACCGACCCGGTTACTGGCCCAGCACCGGAGGGTTCACCCAAGGACGACCGAGGCATCCCCGCATCGGGGGCAGCACGGCCGGGGGCGGGCGGGGAGAGGGTCCGGCGGGGGAGATGGGGAAGGGGGCGGCCACGCTGCGGCGGGGCGAGCCGAGCCCCCCGTGCATCCCGGGGGAGCTCCGGCTCCAGCAGGGCGGGTGGGGGGCCGGCAGGGCTGGGGGGCTGCGGGGGCTCGGGGGGAGGCTGGCCCGGCCCGGGGAGGGAGCAGAGCCCCACGCGGCGGCGGGGAGGGCCGGGCCGCGGTTATTTGTAAACAAAAGGAGCAGCGCGACCCGAACAAAAGCGGCCGGCCGGGCACTCGCTCCCCGCACCGCGCCCCGCACCGCGCGGTTCCGCGATCCGCGCCCCGCTCCGCGCCCCGCACCGCTCACTTGGAGGACCAGCCTCGCCACTTGACCAGGTACTCCAGCTTGCCCTGCGGGGAGAGACGGGGAGAGGCGCGTTACCGGGGGCGGGGGGCGCGGGGGGCGGCGGGGGAACGGGGGTGCGGAGGGCGGCGGGTCCCACCTTGCGGAGCCGCTTGCTGAGGATGCACTCGGCGGCGAAGACCTGCTCTCCCACGCTGCTCAGCTCCTCCATGGCCCCGGCGCCGCGCACACACACACACACACACACACACACACACACACACACGCACAAGGGGAGCCCCCGGGCGCGCCCCCGACGGCAGCCGCGCACGCTCTCACCCCCCCACATCCACGCGCGCCCCCCGGCACAATCCGGCGGAGGGGCGGGGGGGTCCCCAAATTCCTGGCCGGCCAATGGGGAGCGGGAGGCGGGGCGATCCGGCGTCGGGGGTGGGGGGAGGCATTGTCTGCGGGCGACCCCTCCTCTTCCTCCCGCGCGGGGCGGCCGGTGCCCGGCCGGAGCGGGGACAATGGGGCGGCCCGGCCCGGGGCTTTGTTCCCCCGGGCAGCGCGGGGGAGGTTCCCCCGGCCCGACCCCGCCAGGGCATCCCACCGGCCCGGCCCCACGAGGGGTCCCTTCCTGCGTGGCCCCGGCCTCCGAGCCCCCCGCCCAGGCAGCGGGGTCCCTTCGGGGGACAAAGCAGCCCAGGGCCGGGGGAGCCCCCACGGGTCCCCGCCGGCCCGGAGCGGGCGGCAGCAGCACCGGCACGTTTTGATTCTGAAACAGTTGATTATAATAGAATAAAAGCTTTCCCGGCGAGGCGGGGGGGCCCGGTTGTATTAATGTCCCTGGCGCGGTGCTGGCTCGCAGCCCGGTACCGGCCGGCCCACGAACCCTCCCGGGCCGCGCTAACTGGGGGTGCGGCAGCACCGGCCGCGCCGGCACCGCGCGCACCGGGGCGTGCGGAGCGGCGTGCGGAGCTGCTGCACGGCGGTGCTGCGCTGTGGGCGTGGAAGGATGAAATATGGTGCTTTACAGGCATGGAAGAAGATGAGTCAGCACCTCAGGGAGTTCTCCTCCACGGGCCCGGAGCCTGCCGTTAGCCGTGCGGGAGCCGCGGGGATATGAATTGCTCTCGCCCCGGCGCCTGAGTGCCCGCGGCGTGCAGGGACTGAGCGGGAGCCAGACGGGCCATGGGGTGTCCTGCGCGGGGCCTCGTCCGTACCCTGGGCACTGCCACCTCCGGTAAGCGATGCCGGGTTTAGCAATGCCGGGTTTAGCGATGCCGGGTTTAGTGATGCTGGATTTAGCGATGCTGGATTTAGCGGTGCTGGGTTTAGAAAAGCGTTTGGAGCTGCAGCGGGTGTGCTGGGCTGCCCCTGCTGCGGGGGGAATGTCACACAGTGGACCCCCCAACAAGAGGGAGGGGAAACCGGCTGCTTCAGGAAGGAGTGGGGGTGACAGGGGGCTGCAGGATGTAGACGTGCCTGGGGTGCTGGGTCGATGCCGGGGGTTGTCCTGGGTCGAGCACCATAACCTTTCCTTTTCTTTGACGATTACCATGGCTGTTCGCTGACCGGGAGGACTGTAGGAGCATTTTTTTAGCCGAAGGTGACATATAGAATTGTAACCCAGCGACGCACCTTTTCTTCCTTTTGAGTTCATTTGCCCTCTGCCAGCTCGGCTCTTTGTGTGCAGCACCTCTTAGATTTTAGTAAAAAGCCCTGTGTGACCTCCCATCCTTGCGTGCCCCTGAGCTCTGCGCGGACATTTGGGCATCACGGCGGCGTGGGCGCTGCTCAGGGGACGAGGAGCATGTAGGGTCCTCCTGGCTGCAGGGATTTGGCTCTAAGAGACGAACCCTGTCGGGAATGAGCCCCAGTTCAGGTGATGCCGGGTGGGCTCCCCTCCCAGCTGCCCCTCTGTCCTGCAGTTCCTTTGCTCTCCACGAGGACGCAAGGGTAGGGTTGCTGTTCTCTCCCTTCCCAGGGTGAAGAAGGGAAGGCTGGTGTGAGCGGAGGTGCTCCGTCCGCGGCTCGCTGAGCTGGCGAGGGGCTGGAAGTCGGAAGTGGGAGCAGTCCTTGGCATTCCTGAGTCTTTGTGGATCATATATTCAGCGTTTGGGGGGCTGTGCTCGCAGCTTTTGTCCCTGGTGCCTCGTGGCCAGCCCCACACAATCTCTAATGCTGTGTAGCCCCCACACCCCCACACCACATGTGTCTGCACCGATGGGGAGTTGAGAGTGAAAAGGGCTGTGCTGTTCCCTGGGCTGGAAATCTCCTTTCTATCCCCAGCAGTTTACTGGGAACTGGTCCTGTGCAGCCCCTGGGCTGCTGTGGACTCCTTGCTTTATACCCCTGGCAGAACGGGATGTCCCTTGGGATCCTGTGACATCCCCTTTTCACTGGGTGAGCCGGAGGGGACCATTCCAGTGAGGGAGCTTCCCTGGGCATTGCTGGCTGGAGCTGCCACAGGGGCTGCACTGGTTGGGGTGTGAAGAGATGCCCCAACTGCAAGTGCCTTTGGGCTGAGTTCAGTGTTTCCCATCCCTTGACAGAGGCTTCACTTTCCTGGAGAAACCAGGAACATGCACTGAATAGCTTAGCCCCCTGTTTATGCCAAGCGAGGTGGCAGCGGGGCCAATAAACTCATCAATTGCCATGAAACCTTTGGCATTTTAAAAATGAGTCAGGCCTCTGAACTAATCTGGTGGAATATGATTTTGTAGCTTTCCCCAAGTATGCCAGACATCCCAGGAATGCCGTGCATCCTGTGTTACATCGGTAGTGAGGGCCGGGCTTTGCTGTCAAACGAAGGGACAGGGAGCTAAGTCCCCTTTGCTTGTTATGGGGAAAAGGGCTGTGCTGTTCCCTGGACTGGGCCACAGTGACCATGTTTGTTGTGGGCAAATGGTGGCTGTTTTCCCAAAGCATCAGCCAACTGAAGCACAGAGATCTGCATATCATTTGGGTACCACAGCCTGGTGTGGAGTTGTGCAGCTTTCAGGATGGGGTGGCCAGGGACTTCATTGTGTCCAGGCCCTGTGGCCATGTGTAGGAATTGTAGGGGCACATGCCACCCCCAGACTGGGCATTTTGGGAGGCAGCAGTATCCCTGCACACTGTGTTCATAAATAAATACGTGTCCATGTATGTTTGTTGTTATGTTCCCACCCTGAAGTAGTTGGGACCCCTGGGCAGTGAGCAGCTTCCCAGTGCAGGAAAAAGAAAGGAAAGCAAATGGTGTGGAAATGCATGGCAAATTGGGATGCAATACACAGCGGGGCTCTCCCTGCTGTGTGACCCCAAGCCCAGAGAAGGGGGTGGTGGAGAATGAATTACATGGGGATGAGAAGGCGGGGGGAGATGTGGGGATCAGGCAGTGGTTGTGTCCAGGCGAGGCCGGGCTGGACTTTGGGCTTTTTCATCAGGAAATATTTGGTGGAAATGTCCCAGAGACCCAGGATGGCACTGGGAGAGAGGCAGGGGGGATGGAGGAGCAGGGCTGGGTCTCAGAGGCCCAGAGCTTGAATGATGCTCTGTGCTGGAAATGCATCAAGACCAAGTATCATGTCCAATATTTTATGTCCCACTGCTCTGCAGGAAAACAGACACACCGAGGTGTGTCTTATGGTAAACCTGGTGATTTAAGGAAAATGGAAACTTTTCAGCAAGTTTAGCCTTCCCCCAGGGCAATCCCCTCCTCACCACAGTTAGGAGGAAATTCTCTCCTGGGAGGCTGGTGAGGCACTGGCACAGGTTGCCCGGAGAAGCTGTGGCTGCCCCATCCCTGGAAGTATCCAAGGCAAGGTTGGACAGGGCTTGGAGCAGCTTGGTGTAGTGGAAGGGGTGGGTTGGAATGAGATGAGCTTTAAGTTCCCTTCCAGCCCAAACCATTCCATGAGTCTGTGATCCTGCTCCATACCCACTGGGCACCCTGAGGACACCCTGGCACAGGGGCTTGTAGAGCCTGGTACCGCTGGGTTCTGAGTTCTGCAGACTGCCGGGATCTCCAGGATACCAACTTCCCAATGGAGCTGGCTGCCTCTACCTGTAAAATGGGCACAGATGTGCTGACCTGCACAGAAAGTCCCAAGGTCACCAGTGGGATAACTGAGAGGTCTTTTGTGCAGTGTTATCATTAATATCAATTTCAATGGTGTGTGCAGAGCCTCCCGCTGTTGCTCTGCCCCGACCCCCTCCCCAACACAGTTTCAAGCCAAACATTTTCTTCCTGTTTTTCTGAGGGTGCGGCTCTTGTTTCATCTCCCTGGGTGAAGCTGATACAGTGAGTGAGTCTCTATGGCAACAGATGTTTATCGAGCCCCTGAGACGAGGCACAGGGTTGGGGAAAGGCACCACAGCATCTGGGATGGGTCTAGCAGTGCTGGAATGCCACGCTGGAGGGGCTGGAACTGGGCCTGTGGGATGGCGGGTGTCCTGCTCCCTGTCCCCTAAGCCCCAGCCTGACTGAGGGACCCTGGGCTGCTTCCTGCAGAGGGAAGTTTGAATTTCTATGAAGGCCTTTTGCGTCAGCCCTGCTGCAGAGTGGGTCCAGTGAGTCTGGCACAACAACACAGACTCTGCGTGGCTCAGGAGTTTGGCAATTGCAGGGCTGGGAGTTTGCTGTGAGCTGGAAGGTCCTGGACCTGGCACTGCCACATTCCTGTCTCTCCAAAGCACATCAGCGCCCCTCCCAGAGCTCCCAGGAGATAGCTCAGCTGCAGATGGGGCAGGTCTCTGGAGTGCTGCCATGGGGCAGTGCGAGTGGGCCCATCCTGGCTGGGGGAGCTCAGAGGTGTGTAGGTGGCATTTCCCATTTTTGTCCACAGCCATAAGGGACATAAAGACAAGCAGGACAATGCTGAGGGCACCCAGGACTCTTGGGGCAGGGGCTGGAAGCACTGATTGACTTTGGGGTGCCTCCGAGGCTCCCAGGTCAGGTAGCTGCCTTGACTGGAGACCTGGTGCCATAGCCAGCCCAGCACTGTGCCCAGCAGTTCAGCAGACACACAAAACCCGGGGAGACCACGGACAAAGAGGGCACGTGTCTGCCCGGGTGGGAGCCCCTGCAGCCGTTCTTGGGGTCAGTTACCTGATGGGAGTCAGAAAACTCCGCCCCAGCATCCCAGAACGAGAGCAAGTCCCAGCATTAGCGGCAGGTTCTTGGCGGGAGGGAGAGGAGCACCCGAACCTGCAGTGCGGAGAGGGGGGTCAGTGCCAGCCCTGTCCCGGGGGCAGCACATGCCGGGGACACGGTGACCCCTGTCCGGTTACCGAGCCCGGGGGGTCCCCAGCGGTGGCGCGAGCGGCGGCGGCCGCCAGGTGTCGCTGTTCCCGCGGGAATCCCGGTGCCGCTCCCGGTGCCGCTCCCGGTGCCGCTCCCGGTGCCGCTCCCGGTGCCCCTCCCGGTGCCGCTCCCGGTGTGAGCTCCCAGTGCCTGCCGCTGCTCCCAGTGCCTACCCCCAGTGCTCATTGATGCTCCCAGTGCCTGCCACCACTCCCGCTACCGATTGCCACTCCTAGTGTCCATTGCTGTTCCTGGTGCCCACTGTCACCCCCAGTGCCTGCTGCTACTCCTGGTCCCACCACTGCTCCCAGTGTCTGCCAACTCACGCAGCATGTGCTTAGTGACCTCCAGGGAGCCATCATGGGGCTCAGGGGTGATGCCCAGCAGCTCGCAGAGAAGGGCGTAGACGTTGACACTTTCAAAGGGCTCCACCACCAGCCCCTGCTTGAAGTCCGGTCCCACGGCGCGGAAGATGGTTTTCATGTTCATGACCTCGTTGTCAAAACCGTGTTCCCCTTTATTGGACTGGACCTTGAGCCTCTGGAGGGGAGAGTGAAGACGTGAGCACCCCAACCCCTCCACCCCCGCACGGCACCGGGGGCAGCAGCACTGCTGAGTGCCTCCACGTCTCCTGCCTTGCATGCTACGCTCTGCTCCTGCAGAGTTTGATAGTCCGGTTTAGTTCCTTTCAGCTTTGAAAGTCTATTAGTGTGAGACTCTGCAGAAGCTGGAGGTGCTCCCAGACACCCCTCTCAAGCAATTACATGCTTCAAGTTCCCTCCCTAAATGTCAATGCATCCAAATTTTGTTGTACTGCAGAGCTTCCAATGGGAAGCTGCCTGCTGGCCTTGACATTTGGCCTTCCTTTCATGCCAGGCTAGGAGAGGATCCTGCCACAGATATTTGTGTCCCTGCAAGTCCTACCCCATTTTATCTTCTCAACAGCAGAGAAGATCTTTACATGAAGAGCTTGCATTTCTGTCTGTTTGTAGGGAGACCAATGGGCACAAAGGCCTAAAGCTGGGTGAGTGCTGGCGTGCTGTGAGAGGGAGAGGAAGAAAGAGGCTTACCCCAAAGAAAAGTAGGATATGGTTGTGCATACACCTTACCCCATGGATCACGTATCCTGGATCACTGTACAACACAAGTGGGGTGATCCGAGGATGGTTGGCATAGTGGAATCTCTTCGGAAACTCTTCTTTCTTGTACACGTGCAGATTTGGGTGGGCATTTTTCAGGACTGAGTACACATGCTCTAATTTCCCTTCTTTTGGCACCAGGAGTCCATTTGGTCCATAATCTAAGAGTTCAAAGGCAATGTCTTTGAATGTGAAGTTCTCTATGGTCCGGATGTGAATCTCGTTGGTCTTTATGACGGTCTCCATGCCATGGTCAGACGTGATGATGAGGTTGAGGTTTGATTCCAGGCCACTTTCCCGGATACGCTGCCTCAAATAACCGATGGTTCTGTCCACCTGCTTGATCATGTTTTTCCTCTCTGTGGATTCAGGGCCAAACTTGTGTCCTGAGGAGTCTGGCTCTCCGAAGTAGAGTGCAATGAAGTCGAGGTTGTCCACTGTGAACCATTGCATGACTGTGTCGATGTTCTGCCTCCAGTTGGTTTCATTGCTGTAGTTGAACAAGGCAGGCTCCACCAGCTTCTTGTTCACTTCTTCCCCTTGGTATTTTGCTTTTCCTCCGGGGAAGTAGATAGAGCCTGTCTTCAAACCCTGTGGGTGAAGACACTCCATAAACTCCCCTGAACTCGCTTGACAGTGTCCCCCCATCTGTCAGTGCAGCCACGTCCTAACACAGTTAGTTTGTTCAGTCCCCAATGTCTACTCCTGCGTCTAATGAGGTTTTTTTGTTCATTGCCAATTAAAAGTGATTAATTGAAAGCACTGCCCTTGCATACTGGTTTTCTCACCATGTTAGTAACACCAGTTAGAACTTTGGAACCAGTGACCCATTTGCATCTTGCATGGACCCTCCAGTTCTTGATCATCAAGATATTAAAGTGTGTTTTATTCAAGTCAGAGAAGCCAATTTGGCAGGTAAATACAAGCAAAAGGTGTGTGTCTTGGGCCACATCTCAGGTCCTGAATTAAGGCCAGATTCAAAGCCTACTGGGCTTGCTGCAGTCCCCAGGGAAGAGGCAACTGACCCCCAGGGCTGCCACCCACCTGCCCCAGCTGTGCCTTGGGGTGTATGGAACCCCTGGCCTCAGGATATTTCCTAAGGAGCTAACTGAGGCTTCTTTAAACAGGAACAGTATAACCTGTTTTATTAATGTCTTAATAATGCATCTATTATTTTTTGCTATTTTTAATAGAATGATCATAATTATTCCTGCCAGTGTCTGGGGTTTTACGTTTTTTTTTGCTGGTGTAATTAGCCTGATTGTTCTTACAAAGGCTGGGGGCTCACAGCCACTGGGGATCATGGCTTTCCCATAGCTTTTCCTTCAGGATGTCAGGTGGGATGGGTCCGTGCAGGGTCTGGGCATGCGAGGAGGTGCCGTACTTGCCTGTCTCTGGGCAGTGATCCAGATGGGCAGGCTGCCATTGTCCCACCAGCTGTCTATGCCTTGTGTGCTGTAGTAGGGCAGCCTCGCACCTGTGCTGGTGTTGAACCACATGTTGTGGACCACCCCGTGGTTCTCCAGGTATCGCCCTGTGGGGGAGACAAAGGGGAGGGGGTGAGCCAGGCTGTGCTCAGAGTCTCGCCCCTGCCCTGGGTGATGGGTTGGCTTGGGTCTGCAGGGACATTTGGCCTCCCCCTCCCAGCTCTCCCTTTGCCCCTTTCTCCCACTGCCTCATACAAAGTGGGGTCCCAGGGTGGGGAAGGAGATGCTGGGGGAATGCTGCTTCCCATGTAGGAGGGTTGATATCTGGTGGGTCTCACTTGGACCAAGCGAGGCACTGGTGCCACCTGCAATTTCTCCTGCCCTCTCAGCACTGTTATCCCGTGTTTATCTAAACCCGCAAGGTCAGTGAGCAGGAGAAGTTCCCATTAGAAGGGAGAGGTTTGCACTTCGACTTTTACATTTTGTGCTATTTTTATTATACTAGTCCTGAGGACTGTGCAGCCCCTTCTGTGTGATATCCCCACCTCCCTCATATTGACGCTGCCTTCTCTGCCTGTGCCCATCAGCAGATTTCATTAGCATGCTCTACTCTTTTATGCCAAGGTTATTAATTAAAATCTTAAATAAGATTGGCTCCAAAATCGATTCTTCAGGAATTCCCCTGGTGCTCTTCCACCAGCTTGACAATCTCCTCTCAGCATCCCCTGCATCCTCTTCCCGTAGCCCCTCAGTTCCTCACATTACAGATTTTGTACTAATCTTCATCTTCTCTATCTTAACTAATGATTTCCCATGTGGCACTGTATCAAATGCATTACTGAAGTCCAGAAAGATTAAATTTAGAGCATCTCTCTTGTTTAAAAAATAATTTATCTTAGCAAAGGAGGCTATTGGGTTGGTCTGGCACTATTTACCTTTGATAAATACACGTTCAGCTCATGAAATCCCAGAATGGTTTGAGTTGTGACTAACCTTAAAAACCATCCCATTCCACCTCCCTGCCATGGCCAGGGTCACCCTCCACAGCTTGCTCCAAGTCCTGTCCAACCTGGCCTTCAACACTTCCAGGGATGGAGCAGCCACAGCTGCCACAGGGCCTCACCACCCTCACAGGGAAGAATTTCTTCCTCATATCTGATTTAAATCCACCATTTCTCCAACCCTTGCCTTTTCTCTGCTCTAAAGCTCTGTGTGCTGCTGGGGATGGAGCTCCTGACCTTGTGTCCTTCAGTGATGCAAAGATACCAGTGTACTCACCAGTCAGCAGCGTGAAGTGGCATGGGCTGGTGATGGTGATGAAGGAAGGAGTCATGTACTTGGCCTTCACCCCATCTGCAGCCATAGCATCAAGGTTGGGGGTGTCCACGTCCTGGTCGTAGTTCCACCGAAAACCATCAAAGGACACCAGGAGGAGTTTGTTGCGGTTGGGTGCGGTTTGGTGCGGTTGGTTGCGGTTTGGTTGCAAGGGGGTGCATCTTGTGAAGGAGAAGGCAGCAAATAGGAGCCCCAGTGACAGGAGCATCTTCACACCCTTGAACTGAAATAGCCCAGATGCTGGAGAGCTCACATTAATATGTGCTGGTTGGGACTAAGTTCAGTCCTTATCTAATCTTGCAATTGCTGATCAGGTGCGTGGCTTCAGCCAGCACTTTGTATCAGAGCCTCTCTGCTTGTGTCTCAGTGCAGTAGATTAGCTTAAATTTTCTGATGGGTCAAACACCAAATCTGCCTCTTCCATCAGCAGCAGTGGGTGCTGTTTGGTGTGTGTGAAGGGGAAGGATTGCTGCTGTGGTGGGAGCTGGGAACCGGCCTCCACAGTCCCCCATGCACCCACCTCCATCCCTCTCAGCCCAGTGTGGTGTCCTTTCCTCTCTCCCGGTTCTTGGTGTCCTGCCCTGTGGTCAGCAGTGCAGCCTCAGAAGCCGAGTCACCACCCTAGGGCTACTCATTAACCTTGAGATGGGGGCTCAGAGGCTCAGGGAGGAGCTTGGATTTACCCAAGGCTCTCCGGTGTGGTTTTGTGGACCTGAACACTGGAGAAAGAGGATCTTCCCTGTGTCCTGGCCATACATCAACCCCTACAGAGATGCTCCACAGGGTAAGCCCAGCTCTGAAGCCCCTGTATCCCATCAGCTTCGTTCCCAGTGCCTGGGCTCTCTTGCTCACTATGGGTGACCCTCATCTGCTCACACACTGCTGAGTTTTGCCCTATCAGTGTCCCATTTTATCGATATCTGCTGGTTTATGGCTTTTTTATCATTGCTGACGACTCATTTCTCAGCAAAATTGAGTTTAAGACTTTTGTAGAGTTATGCAACAGAGGTTGCCTTGGTTCCCTGAGCTCTGAACTCACAACCTTTATGTCTTTGCTGATCTCCCTCTGCTCAGGTTCCAGATTTATTCCTTGGTGCTTTGCATCCCCCCCTCACTAAGCAGAGCTGTCTCCACCAGTTTTCTCAGCACTGTCTGGGGTGGTTCCTTGGTGTTTTTCCCCAAGGCTGGGCTGGGCAGATGAGTCTCAGGCACATGGGTTCATCCTTCCTGGGCGAATGACAGTCTCTTTGTAGCACTGAGCATCCCAAGTACTCCCATCTGTACCAATTCCTTGGGGTGTGTCAGCATCCCTTCCCCTGTGTGTGTGTTTCCCTTGTGTGACACAGGATAATCTTGCAAGGACACTGCGAGTGACCCAAACATTCCCATGGGCCCTCACGGCTGACACCACCTGGGAGAGCAGCCTGGGACATTCTGTTTGCAGACAGTGGAAATGCTGGGATGGATCCTGCCCTGAGGCCTGAGCCCTGAGTCAACCCCTCTTGCTAACAGCAGCCCAGCACCCTTCTCTCCCAGTCCAGCACCCCTCTCTCCCAGCCTGATGCTGCTGTTTACTCGAGGAACTACGTTTTATCAGCATTTGCTGCCCTGAGTCTGATACTGTCCTTCATCGAGGACAGAGGCTCCTGGCAGCACTGAGGGTTTAAAGGGTTCACATGATAAAGATGTTATCATTTACTAAGCTCCAGGAAATTCCCAAATATTCAGTGTGTTGTTCCAAGGTGGGTCATTGAGTCCTTGTGCCACTGCTAACAGCACAGGGAAGGTCCTGATAACATATCATGTTCATCGGTTCTACTGGGAGGGAAGAGATGATCAAGAAGGAACCACTGCTCTAATCTCTGAGGAATATATGTTATCAGGAGTATTTCAAAGCACATTTTGATATTTGGTATCTGAGGAGCACAAGGCACCGATAAAGAACATCACCTTTGGCCACTCTGCCTGGAGACACTGCAAGTTCCACCTAAAAGGGCTGATTTTGCACTAACAACACCCCAGGCACTCATTCCATGTGTGGATGGACCCAGGGGGTTATGACTGCTCTGGGCCCACCATGTCCCTGCTCAGCGTCTGCTGGAGCACAGGTTTCATGCTGGCAGCACCGATCCTGCATCCTTGGAAACATTCCTGAGAGCAGGAATGAGCTCTAAGGGCAGCACGAGCTGTCAGCCCTCCAGTTCAAATTTCTCAGGGTGCCCACCTGAATTTCAGTCAGGAAAGTCATGCTTTGTCCCACACGAGTGGTCACTGGGTTCCATGGGGATCTGTTACCACCATGGCCTGGGCTGCTCCCTGGTGTTGGGACTGAGGAGCTGGGCAATGCCTGGACTGGCTCCACTGGTGAGCCTTTTTGGTGCTGCTCTGCCTGAGCACAGAGGAAGGAAATGCTGGAAAGTGGAAGGATGGCAGAGCCACTGCAGGAGAGGTGGGAGGTTGATGCATCTCTAGGTGGGTGGCTTTATCTCCCTGGAAAAGATTGAGCTGCAGCCAGCTCTGATACACTTGGATATAATGTGGAGAATTAGTTGATTGAAAGCAAGTGAGTGTTTTGCTTTGCTCACTCCGCTGTCCTGCCTGGAGTAGCTCTGCCCTGCCCTGCCTTGCCCTACCCCAACAGCTGTGGTGTTGCATTTGCTGTAGAAAGAAGATGATGGAAGGGAAAAGACAGAGAGAAGGTGGCAGGAGAGTGAGGAGGGAACTGAACAAAGCAGCTGCAATTGCCCTGGTATACCCTTGCACTAAACTCACCTCCTTCATCAGTTCAGCACAGCTCAGATACAGGTAGAGTGTCCTCAGTGCCCCTCTGGGCTCCTAGCCCGTGGCTGCTGAGCACCAAAGACCAGATAAGCTTGTCAGTATCATTAAAACCTCCTGTGCCAGCACCTTGTGATTAAAGCTGCCCCATGAACAGAACGAGGAGAGCTGCAGCTGAGGGGTCTGGGGTGACTGTGGGGGGAGGTGTGTGTGGAGCTGCTGGGGGTGGGATGCACCTGGGACAGGTGGGTGAAGAGATGAATGTGGTAACAGCCCCAGGGTCAGGAGCAGGGCAGCCCTGACAGGGCATTGGATGGAACCACGAGCAGTCCTGGACTTGGCCCGAGCCCTGAAGCAGATGGAGGGAGGAAGGTGTTCCAGCCAAGCAGCTTGGAAAGGTTAGAAAACAGGAAGGAGGTGGGAAAAGAAGCCTTGAGTGCCGCAGGGGGTTCCTTGGGCAGGACCTGGATGCCGGTACCTGCAGGCAAGGGTTTGAGTCTTGCCCCTGGGAAATTGCTCCCATAGTGCTTCCGTGAGTCCTGGGTCTGCGGGAGCTGAGGTGGGAGCTGTGGTCTGGGCTGCCTCTGCAGGTCTGGTCGCGGAGCTGGACCCAGCGCGGGGGTGGCTGCAGAGACCGCTCCAAATCTCCCTTTTTCCCGAGCCCCTGCAGCAAAACGCTGGGTGGGTCCTGCGGGGCCGTGACAGTCAGCGTGGAATCTGTCACGGGCCGGAGCCGCGGTGCCGCCGGGGACCCCCGGGGGAGGGACCCCGCTCTCAGCGCTGCAGTGCGCCAGCCGGCCGCCAGGTGGCACCGTTCGGCCGCGGCGGGGTCGCGGGGGGGGAACCGCGCGGGGGGCGGCGGGTCCTGGGATTGGGGATGGAACCCCGAGGGTCAGGAGCATCTCCCGGGGTCGGGGATGGAGCCCCGAGGGTCAGGAGCATCTCCCGGGGTCGGGGATGGAGCCCAGAAGGGCAGGAAGGCCAGGAGCACCTCCTGGGATCAGCGATGGGATTCCAACCCTGCCGGGAGAAGGCAACCCACCCCGGGGGACAGCCGATTTCCTTCCCCTCCCAGGCATGCACAGTAGCTCTGCCTTGAGCACAGCCCCAGGCTGGAACACTCTGAGCCGGCTCGACGTCAGTACCGGGTCCCCGAAGTCTCTCCTCACGCTGCTCCTCCCTGCTGGCTCTGGGCGAATCGGAATCTGGTCAGCAAGGTTTGCAGTGTGGAAAGGGACTAGCAGGGGTCAGGATTGAGAGTGACAGCCTTGGAGCACGGAGCTGGGGTTCAGCACTAGGGTCAGGCTGGCCAGAGGAGCCGGGGGTCTGGTGGAGCCCGGGGAGGGTGTCAGTGCCAGCACTGTCAGAGCCCTGGGGGTTGTGCCCGCTCCCCGTCTGCCTTCCCCAGTGCTGAATTTGCTCATGGGCTGAAAATCAAGACTCTCCCGAGGAAGCCCTGTGTGTAGTGATTCAGCCACACGCTGGCACCACCCCGGCGGGCTCCAGGCATGCCGGCTCAGGGAAGCACTGGGGCATCACTCAAGGTTGGGGACTGGACCTGACTCAGCAGCAGCTCTGTTTACCTGGGCTGGTGCAACCCCTTCTCTTGGCTGTCTAGTTTGAACTTCTTTCATGTGGGGGTCCTTGGGGAGGGATCCAGCCGGTGCTCAAGGTGAGGAGAGAGGCAAAAGGACAAGAGCAGGTAGGAAAACCCTGTCTCTTGCTCTCCACAGCCAAGCAACATCCCTGGAGGATCTTGAGGGTCCCAAGTCCCTTCTCTTTCTTGCTGTCATCAGGCCCATTCCCTAATCACTGGTGATGAATACTCATATCTAGCCCAGGGTCCATGGTTCTTCCCAGGGCTCAGCACGTGGCTCCTCAGCAGCCCATGGCCTGGACTCCTTTTTCTTTTCCCTGTCGGGGTCTGAGACCTGCAGAGCAGGTCAGCCCTGTCTTGTGGCCACAGCCTGGATCTGCTCTCCACTTGGGACCATTTCTTTGCTGTTCAGTTAATCCCAACATCGACCACTCCATCTGAGCCCGTGGCTCTTCCTCAGCTTTCTTAGCTAATGGCTATGTCTGCCTCCCATTGATCCTCATCTGCAGAGCTCATTGATTAAGTATATTTCTTCTTACACTTAATGGTGTTTTACTCCTCTCTGTGCTTCCCTTGTGCAAGATGCTCACCCTGTGCCTGCTGGGAGGAGAATTCCTCTGCCCCGAGAAATGTCCCTCCTTCGTGCTGGCCCTTCTCTCCTCCCTCCAGCCACCACCCTGACTGCCCTTCCTCCTGTTCTCCCAGCCTGCCTCTTTTTTCTGAGCCAGAGCAATCCCTTTGCCTTCTGTCATCCTGTTCTCCCTGGTCCCTGCTCCCATGCAGGGTTGATTTTCTCCCAAGCAAAGCAAGGAGGCAGCCACAGTTACTACGAATGGCACAGCCCTGCCAGTGTGAGAGGCACTGGCCAGGGCACTGTGTTCTCCCCATACCGATACCTCCATGCTTGCTACATGCTCCTCAGTCTGTGCTTCACCTCCTTTCAACTCTCTCACATGCATCATTCAAAAGCCATAACATTATTGGGCATAAAATATTTACTTAACTGAGCTTTTTGCAAATATTCCCCTCCATTATTTTCCCTCCTTTTGGGAGCAGACACTGCTTTTCCTGTGCTCTCAAATGGCTTCTCTTAAATAATACAACAAGAACATATGAACACCCAGTAGCCTTTTCCTTTCTCCTGAAATACCGATAAATATAACGGTGTCACCAATCCATTACAGCCACCCCAGGCCTGTGCTCAGGAACACCCAGCAGCACAGGCCTTGCCTGTGGAATCACCTCACTGCTGGGAGTGGGACAGGCAGGGAAGGTGCTTAGGGAGGGAGCAGAAATACAGGGAAAGGTCTGACATGATGCAGAGTATTAATATTAATAAAGAAATGTTCCTTTCAGAAGGGACAGCTGAAGCTTGTCAGAGAGAGTGCAGGAACGAGCACTCCCAGCCTGATTCCTGTTAGGGTGGTGGGACAAATTCTTGAATCTAAATTCTCTCCAGCAGGGAAGTGGCTGGTTCTGGGGAGGCCAGGCTGGGGCACAGGGTGCCAAGGGATGTGTCCCAGTTGGGTGGGACATGGGGTGCCAGGAACATGTCTTGCTGCAGGCACCTCTTAAAGAACAGGGTATGGAATTTTAGAAGCTTGAGAAGGCCAGGGAGGGAAGGTGTTATTCTTAGAAACAGATGTGGGAAAGGGTGGGCTGATGAGCATGTTCTCCCCATGTATGAAGGCACATTCACAGCTCTCCCCACCACGGACTGGTGCTTGGTTCCTGGGGGGCTCTGTGCCCTCTTTGGAGCTGTGGCTCCCATGAGTGTGAGTGTGGAGAATCTCACAGTGTGAATGGCCAGGGGTACAAAATGGCAGGTGAAGGTTTCCAAATCCAATGAGAATACACAAAGCCGTGACAATGACCTTTAATTTCATATTTCTTACTCAGGAAAAGCAACCTCACAGCACTGTGGGTAGTTCTGTGAAAATGCCATCTCTGACCCAGTGTCAGTCAAATGAGGCAAATTGCTTGTTAGTAGTTATTAGGGCAGGGACCAAAAGGAAGCAGGTGGCAGCATGTGCTGGAGTGCTCCGGACTGTGCCACAGTGCCAGTGCTGTGTGGGTTTGGTGCAGTCACAAACAGGAGGGAGTTGAACTTAGAAAGTAAAGGGAAGGATGACAGGGCTGGACAAAGCCATGAGCAGCTTCTGTGTGAGTAGGACATAAAAAAGTGGGACTCACTTAGAAGAGATACAACAGAGATGATCTAGGATAGTGTTCTTTAAATTCAGGAGTGTTATAAAGCAATAGGAAATGGATATTTACTAGTACCCATCTAGGTGGCATCAAGTGAAACAATCAGGCAACAGGTTTAAAACCTGTTAAAAGGATTTTCTTTGTCTCACATGGAGCTGGGCACCCCACGGTGGTTAGGGGCCCTGCTGTAGTTGGAGCAGCTCCTGGAGATTGATGTATTAGCAGTGGTGATGGCAATGCCAGGCCTGGCACAGGGAGGGCTTGGGCAGAGTAACGAGAAGAGCTCAGGCAGGTCCTGGGAGCCTGGGCCAGGGCCTTGCTCTGCTCCCCCTGAGCAGGGACCCCTTCACCTGCTGCCAGCCTGGCATCATATCACATCCTGGGTGGAAGGGTGGATGTTGGGGCTGAGAATGGCCTCATGGATGGTGGGCAGGAGCTGGGGAGTGGGGATGGAGCCTGGGAGCTCCGAACTGCAGCTGGGGCCAGGCTGACGCAGTTCATCACACACAGCACCGCTGCTCTGTCATTCATTTCCTCTCCCGCAGGAATCAGCTGTGAGCACCCCTAGCCCTGCCTGGGTCTGGGCTGGGCGTGGTGTCAGCTCTCTCCGGCTTGGGACGTGCCTCTGTGTCACCAAGCACCGTTTAAGCGTTTCCCTGTTCCAGGCAAGCGAGCAGCCCTTTCCCTGTAATGCTGGCAAATCCCTGCTCCCGCGGAGCCGGTAATTGATTTCCCTTCGCAGCGCTCCCGCCCGTGGCTGCGCTGACACCCGCCTGCCCGCGCTCCCGTCAGCGCCCGCGACAGCCTGAGCCTGAAATTATTGATAAACACTCATTGGGGCTGGAGCCTGGGAAATTGCCAGCAGCCCCAGCGGGTTTCTCTCTTGCCAGCATCATTTTTCTTGATGACAGCATGTTCCGAACTTTGGCAGGGAGGGGGCAGGGCCTCCTGGTAACTTTTTTTTTTTCCGGTTTTATGCATCGGTGGTTTTAAAAGATCCCTGCAAAAAGGAGCGGAGAGGCTGGGGAGCCAGTTATCTCTGCCCTCCAGCCTGGCCCCACAGAGCCCTGCGCTGGGCAGGATTCTGCTTGGAGCTCTGCCCTTGCAGGTCAGCCCAGCTCCTCCATCCCATTCAGTTCCCCTCTCCGCGCTCTGGAATTCTTGATTCAAACCTCAGGGATTTCTGTTTCTTCTTCCCAATCCTCTGCTCCCGCAGGCTGTTACCCCGTGCCATGGCATCTGCACAGGCAAGGACACTGGGCATGGTCTCAGCAGGGGGATCAGAATATCCCTCTCCAGAACCAGGACAGTCCTTGTCACCACGGAGCCTGGCTCTGTCTGCCCTTCCAGAAGACAAAAATTTCCTCTCACACCTTCTACAGCTGGTCTGATCCCAACCAGCCCGTGGCACTCTGCGGGCACAGCACTCTGTCCCAGCACACACAGCACATACAAATGCACACCATGCGTTGGGTCTCTCACTGTAGCTCATTCTGCAGCTTGGAGCATTTTTCTCTCTGCAAGCTCTGCTAATTAGTGGGAGGTTGTGGATCAGGAACAGAGGGAAATGTCCTTCTGTGGTTCTGGCACTAGAAATAATTGAGCCATTTTTCACCTATGGCCAATCTAATTCTGTCCACATCTTGATTTTTCTCTTAATAGCTTGGGGATGCTGTTGGCAGCTGTGGGATTCACAGCCATGTCCAGAGCTTTTCAGTAATCGCCTGGATTTCATGCTCTCTTGCTGACTGGTCACTTGTTTCTTCTTAGGTTGTGCTTCAGCTCCTCCAGGGATGGGAAGGAGCTTGTTTTAGTCAAGCTGCGTTTGTCTCTGCACTGATATTCCCCACCCCCTTTCTTGGGGCAGCAGTGCGGGACAGAGCACCTTGTGTGGCTCCTCGGTGGTCAGCAACCACACATCTCTGGAACCATCACCAGGGTCTGGTCCATTTCCCCATCCCATCCTGCCCTGATTGAAGGCAGTGCTTCCAGCACCCTGGGCTCTCCACACCCTTCCCTCAGCACACAGGGCATGTGCTGTGGTGGATGATGAAGTGGGCAATGAGGGACAACAGCTCATTGAGCTCCCACTGTGTGGGAAGCAGCCCCAGTCCTGCTGCTGTCCCAGCTGGGCAGCTCACCCCGGGGCTGTAGGACATGAGGGTTCCAGCCCATTGCCTCTGGGTGTGGGGCCAGCAGAGATCTGGGCATGGGCATCACTGTGGCTTGGGGTGGCTCCACTGAAGTGGCCAATGAGCACACTCTGGCACACCTTGACACTCCCAAACCAGCAAACACCCCATTCCACCTGTCATGGAAATTAGGAAGGATCTCTGCAGAGTCCCCTCAGTGCAGGTTCCCAGTAGTCCATACAGCAGAGCGGGGCCAGTGCTGTGCTGGTGCAGTGTCAGCTGCTGGCCAGCCCGGGAAAGTGAAGATGTTCACAGCAAACTGAAAGGTGTGATTTATCAGTGCTGGTCCCCAGAGGCTCAGGGCCTGTCAGGCACCAAAAAATTCCATCCATCACAGTGGGGGAGCGAGCTGCCTCTTCTCCTTTCGGTGGTTTTTTTTTTCCATTTTATTTCTCTGTGAGTGCTGGAGCTGCGAGGTGCAGTGGTAGGGCCAGAGAAGGGCAGGAGCCTGAGAGCCAGCCCTGGGCAAGGGGACCTGGGGCTTGTGAGCTGTGGGGATGGATGATGCTGCTTGCCTTCCCATGCATTATGGAAACCTCTCCCTTATGCCACACAATTCGGGAGACTGTGGCCTGTGTGAGGAGGTCTCCAGCTTCTAAACAAAGAAGGGGCTCAGCTGTCTCCCCCAGCTTCCCCCTAACTCCCCCATTTGTCCCCATCTGTCTGTAGATGTGTGTGTGCATCTGTGTGCAGATCTGATTGTTTGCTTCTTTCTAACATTTTCCTTTCCCAATGTTTATGGACCATGGGATTGGAAGCGAAGCATTACTTAATTACTGTCAGGCAAGGAGATGGGTTATAAAGTTGCCAAGGGTAAAAATAGCTCACTCTGGGGTAGATGAAGGGGAGCAGGGCTGATGAGGAGAAGAGGGGGTGGAAGGTTGGGGGCGGGAAGAGATGAGTGGGGAGAAAGAACAAGAAGGGATTGGCAGGCAGAGAAGGAGCTGGCACGGGAAGGCAGCTGCTGGGGCAGCAGGAGCGACACCAGGCATGGGTGTGCTGGACCAGGGTCAACCTCCCTTGGGGTTTCTGCTGTGTCCTCCAGAATGGTGGCATTTACCTCCTCATGCCACGAGTGGGGCTGCTGGAGCACTTTACCCAGGGAAAACTGGGAGAAGGAATCCCTCCCTGTCCACTCCATCCTCCCCCATGCCGGAGACTCTTGGCTGCCACCGTTCCAGTTCCAGGCTCTTTGCTTGCAGCCCTCTTCATCTGCATCTCTTTCTTGTTTCCTTCATTATCTCCCCAGCCTAACCCTGCACCATGTCATCCTCATTGCACGGCTCCTCCCTCTCCCCGGTCGCCACATTACTGCAGCAAGGACTCCCTTTCCCATCTTTTAGTCTCAGTGCCGTACATAAAAGCGCTCTGATGGCCATGGTGTGATAGCAAAGACAGAACTTAATTTCACAGCATTTTCATATAATACTCCATAAAACTGAACAAATTTGCTGGAGTCCAAATCCATCTCATTATGCAGAGTCATGGGAAGGGAGCTTTTCCATTTGGGGCCTTGGTGCTCAGTGAGGGAATGGTACAGAAGAAGGGAAAAATAATTAATGATGTGCTGCTCTGGATCTTTGATTCTGCATTGCAAGGCACATTAAATAAATGTCTGGCTCATGAATAAACACTGTGTCGACCCCTGTTTGCCTGGCCTCACACGGAAAATTTTCAGTGAGTCTGAAGGTGTGTGGGGAGATCCTTGGCCTGAGTCTGTGCCCCCAGGAGGAGGAGATGGAGCAGGGCAGGGAGAAGATGGATCATGGAGTGCTCATCTGGGCAGGGGAGCAAGAAGCCTTGAGGAAGCATAAAGTGTGGCTTTATTCCCTGGCACCCCCCACTGTCCTGGTGTGGGAAGGAGTGCTGGCCGGAGCTCCCGTGCCCCGATTGATGGTAGTGCTGCTGCCCAGGGCAGGACAGTGCAGGGCCAGGCAGGTGGATTAAAATTGCAGCAGCCAAGCGAGAGGAGAGAGCTCGCTTCACATCGTGCTGTTAATTAATCTTCGAGCCAATGAGGATGCTCTCATCTGGTCTTTAGTTAATCCATAACCCAGAAATCCTCAAATTATGTCATTTGTTCAATACAGATGAAATTAATTACTCTGGGAAATAGGCAACAAGTTGCATTTCTGATGCCCCTTGTTGCATAATCAGATCTACAGTGAGCTCGGTGCAGCCGCAGTGGCAGCGGAGGGATCACCTGCAGCCTGTGGGAGACACTGAGCAGCATCTGATATGAACCTGCCACAGTGCTGGGTCTCACCAGGAGCCACAGGCTGGCTCTTACAGGGAGCTGGGGAGGCTCTGCAGGATCGCCAGTGGTGCAGAGCCTGGGCAGTGATGTAGATGCTGAGGAGCCTCCACCGAGGGCTTAACACCCTGCTTCGGCTCACTGCTCCATCCCTATTTATTGCCTCTTGCTGGGGTCACAGATAGAGCTTGCAGGGCTTCCTGAGGGACCCAGAGGGGAAGAAACCCCCTGCTCCCAGCCCTCCAAGAGCCAAGGCTCTGTACTTGGAGGATGTGTCCCTTCACCCTGTGACTTTGAGGCAGTGAAGGGAAGGTCCTCATCAGGATGGATCAGAAGAGCTGAGCGTGGAATAATAGTGATTTACTCATTATTGGAGTTATTGTGGGGAGGGAGCTCTGGGACGTGTGAGGCAAATGCGGCAGCAGCGGCTGCGGCGGCGCTGCAGGATGGGAGCATGGGCTGGGCTGGCCCCGTGGGGGCTGGCCATGCAGCCCGGGGGGCTCTGTGGAGGGGTGGGCAGGGCAGGCATTGCCTTTCTCCCAGCAGAGTTGGTGTTATCACCCAGATAAGCGAGGGCTGTCCCCTCCACGAAGAGGGAGCTCACCCACAGCCCCATGGTGGCACTGGCAGAGAAAGGGCCCAGTGCTGAGAATGCCCTGTCAGGGTGCAGCTGTGGCACGGCAGGAGCTCGTTCCAGTGCCAGCTGAAACCTCCAAATTCTCCTCCTTAGAGAGGGCTGCAGCCTGGAGAGGAGCCTTCCTTCCCGGGAAAATCCTCAGGGGTGTTTGCCGGAGCCTGTTTGGGGTAGCCTGTGTGTGCCAGCACAACCGCGGATCTTGCGCAGAGCACTAAAGGTGATTCCCAAAGGTGTTAGAGCCACACGCTCAGCCCCAGTGTGCTCTCTCACCTTGCTGCCCTGATGTGCAAGGGGGGCAGCGGCTCCAAGCGTTTTACAGCACATCCCAGAAAGGCTTTAATGTCAGGCCCTGGCTGGAACAGCTTTTGGTGGCAGGACAAACCCCTGGGGGATCCCTCACACCCTCTCCCTGGTCAGCTGGGGGTCTGTACAGACCATTTCCTGGAGGGAAAGCTTTACTGTAAGTGGTTAAGGCAGGTACCAGCTCACACACAACTAAAATGGTAAGAGCTGTTGTAAAAAAAAAAAAAAATCCATAGTGGTTGTTTGCTAAAATGGCTGTAATGAATTGAAAAATATGACAAGCTGATCAAGGCAGCAACTGAGAGGCGTCAGGACCCTCAGCCTGGCTCTGCAGCTCAGGCGGGTCACCCGACACAGCGGAATCCTTTCGGAGACAAGAGAAACGTAATTTCTCTCTGCCCTATCAATTTAAATAAATTACCTATTAGATTAGCTGCACTTAAAATAAAGCAAGAAATCGATTCCCCTGCCTCAGCTACTGTCAAACCCTGGTGTGCACCACAAAACCAGTTGCCAGAGGTCCCCATACAAGGAGAGTGGCCGGAGGTGAGGGACTGTGGGGGGCTTGGGCTGTACCTGAGGGGCAGCAGGGCAGGTACAGTAGCAGAGGTGCCCCTGAGGTACCTCACAGGTCAGCTCCCATGAATGCCTGGGCTTGCGTGGGCAGCCCAGTGCCAGCCTGGCAGCAGTGCTGAGGTCAGGCTGGCTGCTGGGATCTCCCCACACATCCCTGTTGCTCATCACCTTGGAGCGCCAAAGCTCTGGAGGAGGTGGATGGTTTGATGTTGGATCCCACTGCTCCCACCACTCCCTGTTTGCTTCTCTGAGTGGGTGAGCAGAACCAGAGCCCTGCTGACCAGACAGAGCATGTTGGAGACAGGGATGGAGGCAGGGATGCAGGCAGGGGGAGATGGAGGCATCAGGCAGGCAGGAGGCAGGGATGAGGCAGTGACAGATGCAGGAAGTGGGGATGCAGGCAGAGACTCCTGTGGGTTGCTGGGCAGGGTGGGATCCCAGGATCCCAGGAAGTGGAACAGGATCCCTGGAAGGCAGGGCAGATTTTGGGAGCAGCCTTTCAGACATGGCTGGTCTCTTTGTTTTTTTCCTGCTGAAACTGCCACCTTGTGCAAAGCTGCTCAAGCTCCTCGGATAAATTAGCATCCAGGGGATTGTTTTCCTCTACATTTTGTGCAGTTGCATAAGAGGGAGCAACAGAGGAGCCCAAGGAGCAGATTGCTTTGTAGAAGCATGAAACAGCCGCAGCCAGATCTCACGCCTTCAGCTGGATAAAGCTCTGGCATGGGGGCTGGATGTAGCTGGGTTCTCTGGGTCAGCATGGGCAGGACAGGGGAACCAGAGACTCTTCTGGTCATGGCTGGTCATCTCCCAGCTGTTCCCAGGCCTCCCAGTTCATGGGATGGCTGTGCCCAGCAGCAGCAGCGCCCACAGGCAGCCCAGCCCCATGGCTCCTGCCCAGAGCAGGCTCCTGCCCACTGCTGCTGGCCTCTGCCTCCTCCCCTGCTCAGAGGGGACTGAGAAGCCCCATTGCAGGGAGTCCCAAGGAAGCTCTGGATATGCTGGTGTAGGCGTTTTGAGGGCTTCCCAGCAGGTGCCATTCCCAGCAAAAGGAGGAGGAAGGTATCGGTATCCACTCAACTGCCTCTCCCTGACCTGACCCCATTGATTGTACTGATTCCCGTGTGAGGAGATGTGTGAAGCAATCAATATATGATCAATGTACCTCCACTCTTTGAGCCAAGGCAGGGGATGAGAATTTTGTTTTACCCTTCCCACCCCCCAGTGTGGGTCCTTGTGCTCCCTCAGGGCACAGGGGCTTCTGCTCAGGTCCCACTGGCTGGGCTGGGCTGTGTGTCCCACTTCTGCCCATGGACAGACAAGTCCTGAAATACAGTTCCCTGATGAGTCTGGCCCACCCCATCCTGCCTGACCTCTGCCTTTGGGTGACCTCCCTGGGAAGGTTTCCTGTGCCTGGGAAATGGGAGCAATGCCAATGGGTTCCTTGGGCAGCACCGCTGTGCCATGATCTTCCCAGCGCTTCCCAGATGGGTCCAGTTCAGCGCAGGCTGGGCACAACCTCCCTACAACCCCAGCACTATTGTTTCACCTTCCTGTAAAACTCTCTGCAGAGAGGAGCTGGGAGTGAGTGGGGCAGGGGGAAGATGGAAAGAAAAGGGAGGGGAGGGGGAAGACCCAAAAAGGCTCAAACTTGCAGAAGGGTGAAGACACTTGTGGCATGGAGGGAAAAGGGGGGAAAGGACTGCAGAGCTGCCGGGCACTGTGGGGATGCTCAGAGAGAGCAGCTGGGAGGGGGGCAGGAGCTGCAGAGTGCCAGGGGAGCTCGGCTCTAAGTGCTTTCATAACCCTCAGCCAGAGTGATTTTCTGAGGCATAAGTGATGGAGGTAGATAGGATTATCTCACAAAAGGGACCAGTGAAATAATAAACATCATCATCCAGCACAGCCCCAGTAAATGAGTGGGGCTGCAGGGGTGTGGGGGTAGCCACCCACCCCACTGCCTACTCTGAGTGGAGCTGTGGCTGTGGGGGAGCACCCGAGGAGTGGGAGCTCCTCCTCACCCACAGAGCCTGTTCTGAAGGACAGGGCTGAACACAAGTCCTTGGCACACGGGGAAGCTGCTTTTTGGGACCTGGCCCGAGTCTCCGGCTCCTTGTAAGTGCAAAGCCATGGCCGTGCAGGGCTAAGTGGTGTGAGGGTGCATTTTGGGGTGACATGGGTTGATGTCCTGCTTGGTGGGGTGGGAGTTCAGTAGCCTGCAGGGACCTGGAGGTACCACTGCCAAGGTACTGGGGCAGGGTGGGCGCAGGTACCAAACCCATGGCACTCAGTGCAGTGAAGCAGCACGTGCCCAGGTGCAGTGCTCGCACCAGCATGTGACCATGTGCGGGCAGGGCGAGCAGGTCTCCAGCCTGCATCCCCTGAGAGGAGGTTGGGACCCAGCTGGGCTGGGCTGTGCCCTGTCAGCTGCCCTCAAGGGCTCTGTCTTTGCCTGCTGCATCCTCCTCCATGCCGGAGCCCTGCAGAGCCCCCATCAGCTGGCTCTGACAGAGCCCTGCACAGCACAAGGCAGCTGTATGGGGAGGGGGAGCAGAGTGCTGGGAGCCCCCTCCAGTGGGCAGGAGACAACAAACCGGGTCTGCTGGGAGAAACAGTGATGCTGTCCAAGGGGGGAGCGGTGGCCACAGACAGGGAGGCACAGTGCTGCTGCTAGGGGGCTGCCTGTGCTTGACAGGCATCTCCTCAGGATGCTGCAGTTCTGAAGGCACAAAAGTCCTCCCTGACTTTGTTACGGTGATAGACTGAGTCTCCTTGGCAGGGAGAGGCCCTTTAGCTGCATTAACAGGCTGAGATCTGATGGGAAAGATGAAATAACTGAGTCTCCTCCCCATCACTCACCTGAGACTCTGACAGAATTACCACAATTAGGAAAATTCACCTCGAAGCTTCATCTGCAAAGGACCAAGCCATGAAGAAATGTTTGGCTCAGAGGGAAGCAGAGGAGGAATTTCAGCTGCCTCTCATCTTTCATCGTTTGCCTTCTCCAGCTCCTATCTTGGCAGCCCCAGTATTTTGCTTTGTCTCCTTCAGGTGACTAATCATTAGACTAATTAATTGCTAATCAATGTTTAATTAAAATGTAGCTGTTAATTACTGAAGGTGGTACTGGAGGTTGACTATGAAGCATTACGGAAATATTTTTAAGGGCAGTTTGCAGGAAGCTGGCCCCTTTCCCTCGGCTTGAGGCTGTTCCAGGGTCCCCTCCCCTTGGAGGCTGCTCTGGACAGTGCAGCTCACCTGGAGCCAACTCCATCACCTGGGACCAGCCCATGGTGTGGGTGGCTCTGGAGCATCCCTGATACTTCCCCATGCAGCAGCCAGCGGTGGAGGTGCCTGGGCAGCTCTGGGCAGGGAGTGGTAGTGGGGATGTCACTGGCCTTGGATGGGAAGCAGTGAAAGCAGGACCCTGTGCCCTGCCCAGAGCTGCAAGCCCCTTGCTTTGGCAGCTGTATGAATGTTTGGGATGCTGGTGAGCATCTCGCCAAAATCCTGGTGCAGGGGTGTAGTTTGTGCTCCTGTTCTCCCTGCTCAGCCTCCGCCTGTTCCCGTAAACCCCTCTGAGATATGAGGCCAGAAGAGATGGAGACAGAGGCTTCATTACATGCAAGAGCTGTGAGGTTCTTCGTGCCCAATCCATTGGAAAGCGCCGTTAAATATTCCATCAGCAGTGGTATGTAGGTCACCCAGGTGTGTGCTGCCTCCAGGTACCGGCTCATTTCAGCCCTTGGTGGGGAGCCTGTGTCTGTCATTAACTCTGTGACTGCTTCTCCCTCCCTGTGTCCTTCAGAGGAGGGACTGCCTATAGGTCTGGGGGTTTTGTGCAAACCTGGGGGGGGTTCTGCAGGGCTGGGGGTACCACATCTTGTTCAAGAGCTCTGAACCCCTTTATAGGTCTATATGGTGGGCACCTGGGAGAGGGCGTCAGGGACCCCCAGGGTTCCCATGCACAAGAGACATGTCCCCATCTTGTATCCCCTCCTCGGAGCTGTGCTGACCTGTGGGGACAGGTGCTTTGAGGGTGCTGTACACATGCTAATGCCACCATTTACATTCTCCCTCTTACATTCCTTATTTCACTTTACTTGTCATTTTATGGCTCATTTTAATTTCTTGAGAGCAGACCTGCAGGATAACAAGGTCTGGTGCTGCAGAGGGTCCTGCAGCAGACTCCGTGTCTCCATCCAGCCGGAGATGCTGGAGCACAGCTAATGTGCCTGTGTCTGGGTCAGGCAGTGCCATGTCCATCACCTGGGGAGGAGCAGGGAGGCATTGCTGTGGCAGAGAAGTTGGGTGGCTGAATGGGGCTGATGCTCAGACTCTTGGGAGAGCCAGCTCCCTGTGTTCACCCTCAGCATATCCTTTCTCCCTCCCCTGAAAATGGGCCCCACATTTTTGGGACCCTGTCACCCAGGCAGCCTTTGCTGCAGGGCTCAGAGCAACCCCAGAGCTCCGGACTGAGGCACTGGAGAGTCTCAGCCCTGGTCAGGGTGATGTCCCTGTCCTGGCTGTCTATGGGTAAAACCTGTGCCTCCCTCCAGCTGTGGTCAGACTCGTGTCACTCCCCACCTCGAGTTCCTCTGCCTGAGCATGAGGCGAGCGCTGCAGGGATGGGGGAGGCAAGGATCTGGGTGCACCTTGGTTTGCTTGATGCCACTGGATATTTTTTTGGGGGGAAAAAAGTTGTCTTTTTTCCCCTTGCTAGTTAAGAGGAAGATGCTGACAGCAACCCAGGGTTTGGGTGGTTCGGGTGGTGACAATGCAAGGAACAAGCTATGTTTAGAAATAATTGCTTTGTCTTTCACAGAGGTATTAGTGCCTCCATGCTGGCAGCTACAGAAATTAGCTGGAAGTTTTGGTGACACAAATACAGAAGCAAAATTATTGCTACTTATCACTTTCATGAGAGAGAGGGGAAAGAGATGTTATCAGGGCAGAGAGAGGGAAACAGGGAGCCAGAGGGGCTGCAGCCCTCCTGAGGAAGAAGGAGAAACTGAGGAGCTGGGAGCACAGAGCATGGGAAAACTCAATGCTGGGCTCCTCTGGCAACACCGAAGGTGCTCAGAGCTGACCTGGGTGAGCAGCACCACAGGGATGTGCACCCAAGGTAAAGGTTCCCTGCGGCAAAGTTCTTTCCCTGGGTCCTGGTGTGGTCAATTCAGGCTCCTATTTGGATGGAGCAACAAACCAGGGGGATTTCAGAAGTGGTACCTTTTTGGCTGTTCACATGGGACTAGATGACAGTGTAAGGTCACAAGCTGAAGGCCCCACGGGATGCGGGTGCTCACTGGAGGAGTGGCAGCTCTGTGTGGAAGCAATGGTGGATGATAACAGGAGGATCCTCCCGCAGAGGAGACAACAGAGCCCCTTGGGAGGCTGCTCTCCTTGGATCGCGGAGCTGCTGCTCCCTCGGGAGCACCCGAGGATGCGGCCGTGGCTCTGTTGATGCTCTGCTCTCCCGCTGTTTGTTTCTCCCTGGCTCTGGCAGCGCAGTTCCCTCTGGCAGCGTCCTCCCCCGTCCCTGCCTGTCCCTCGGCGGCCAGGCTGCCTTGGAAAAGTAAAGTTGAATGTTGGGAAGGAACAGATCTCTGATGAAACAAGGCCATTCATGCTGTCAGATATTAAATTCCATGCAGAATATTAAATAATTTCCTCTTCAATGATCCTGGTAAATTTAATTAGCTCTTGTTCCCCCGATAGAGTTGTTGCTGCCATCCTGACGTGCGGAAGCAGAGCGGAGTGACGGGGAATGCCACTGCCTTCCTGGGCCTCTCCGGTTCTCAGCATCACCTCTCTGCTTCAAGCCAAGGCTTCTTCAGTGTGAGATCCCAGCTCCAGCTGCCACGGTGGGCAGGAGGGAACTGGGCACAGAATCCTCTTCCTCTCACATCCAGCTCCTGGAGCTTGCCTCCGAGATAATTTCAAAGGCAGGTTTTGGAGCTGGGGTCAGATCAGCTGTGCTCAGGAGATGCCATGAGCTGCTCTGCCCAGAGGGAGCAGAGGCTGGGGAGGAACCTGAGGAAAATCAGCAGTATTTTGGGTGATTGTCCAGGGCCTTTTCTGTGGCCGCTTGAGAGCCAGGTCCAAGAGAGAGGATGGGAACTGTGCAAGTGCTTGACTTTCAGCTGGTGCTAATTTTGGTGACCTTGGTGTTGTTGGTGATATTTTTTTTCGTCTTTTTTTTTTTTTTTTGGTGTGTGTATGTGAAGTCAGGTTTGTTTTTTAAAGTTTTAGAATATCAGAGCAAAGAGGGAAAAAAAGTCATCTTTGCAATGGAAGCGGCTAATAGTGGGTTATAAATGAGTCCCTGGCATGGTTCATTAACTGCCCTGACATATTGAGGGCTGGGAGCAGTGTGATACCAGCAAATCAATTCCGAATTTCATCTGAGAAAGAATGTGGGGAGGTTGGATCATGCAACATGTTACCAAACATCCCTTCTGAGCCAGAATGGAGCTGCTCCTCTCTCCCAGTGCTGCTCCTGCTGGGCTGCAGTGCAGAACACAAAATAGATAAATAACCAAGGACCTCATTTACCAATGATTAATTTGCATAATTAGTGCTGTGTCAAATCACTTCATCAAGGTGCAAGGCATGCTCTGCTGAGGTGTTTGCATGGATGTCTTCTCAGGTTTCCCCAAGCTCACCTTACTTCACATTTAACAGTCTCCTAAGGATGTCACATTGGTGTTGATGGGATTTCATGGGGTTGAATAAGATGTGAGAGCTGGGGAGACTGTAGGGCCAAATCTCTGCTAGCCTTCCCATGCCCCATCCTGGTGCTGGAGCAATGCCCTTCCCTGGAAATATGTGTGGCAGTGGGTGGCTGTAGTCCCAGAGCCAGGGATGAGCTCAGCCCAATCTCTGCTGTGGGCACAGACCTGCTGGCTCAGGCCAATGCCAACTCCTTGGAAAGGGGCAGCAAGGTGATGGCTGAATCCTGGCAGTTTCATATCCACTTGCTGCTCACTGTGAGTGCTCCAGGAATGATTTGTGAAGGAGCCCAGAGTGGGCAGTCAGGAATAAGCCTTTGGCTGAGGGCAGAGGCAGCAATGGGTGCCCAGGAGTGGCCAGCCCGTGTCTGAACACTCAGCAGCACCTGCTGCCATGAGTCCCTCACTTTTCCTAAGGCTTTGCCTCTTTGCTGGGTGATTTCTGTCAGTGAGTGCTGCTGATGCTGCAGTGCCCATCACTTGGCATTGGGGCAATCCCAGTGGTGGGGTTGGCGGTGCTTCCCCCACTCACCTCCTGCTCTGGGCAGGGACTTGAGGTCCAACCACACAAGTGGCTTCAGGCTTGTTCCCCTGGAGCAGGGGAAGTGGCTGTGGAACACTGGCAGGTGAAGTGTCCATCGATGCTGTAAATACATGGAATGATCTAAAGCATGCAGTGCTGCGGGCAGCCCCAGTGACATCCCTGCTCCTGCTCCCTGTAATGGATATCAGATTGTTCTCCCGATCTTGGCATTGTTTCAGTAATTGATTGATGCAGCACAATGTTCACTGATTTAATAAGTTTGTTAGTGTAATAGAGACTCAGGATTTCACTGTTAATGTGCAGTGACAATTGCATTGTAGATTTGCTCATTATGTTGCATAACTTAGCTATGAAATCTATTGGAAATTATATTTTAAAAAGCATTATTGCAGAGCCCATCACTGTGGCTCTCCCTGCTCCCCCCGTGGTGCTTTGCAGGCTGTGTCCTTTCAGCTCCTCACCATGATTGTACATTCTGCTTTGGATTTTTGGGGTCAGGGCATCTGCTACTTGCCAAAAAAACAATCCTAGGTCTTGCCATGTCATCCCACCATCTCCATTGTGGCCAAGGACGGTGCAGATACCCGGTGTTCTGGCAGGTCTCTGAGGAAAACTCCAGCTGGCACTGTGCCCCCAGGCCCTCCGCCTGCACCGGTGGGACAGGCACTGGCACTGGCACTAGCAGGGAAAGCTCCTGGCAGGGCCTGGCTTGAGCTGTTGGGGTTGTGTCAGAGCTGAACACGCTGCAAACATCCCCTTTTCAGGCAGAGTCATAAGGAGGGGCTGGACACACTTTGAGCACCTCAGAGTTGAGGGTCTCTGATAGCTGTGGGGGAGCATGTGGGGAGGCTGTTGCCTCTTTGTCTCTCTGGTACTGTGGCCGCTGTTGTCTCATGGAGATTCCAGAACTGGCTGCTCAGGGACATGATGCTCAGCCCCAGAGACTGAGGGCATCCCTGATGCTGGGGCTGTGCTATTCCATGTTCCAGCAGCTGCGTTTAGGAAAAACCCCAGAAAGAGCTGCAGCAGGTCTTGTCATCTCTGTAGTCCAGCCATGGTTCTAAGGAGGAAAACTTCATCTTTCTTAAAGATAAAAACAAACCAGCAGCAGTAATTTAAACAACTCCAACTGCCTTCAAATGAAGCCCCTGATGGCAAATAGGCTGTGAAATCAACTAAGAAAAAAGGAAAAACCTATTTTTTGCAGAGTAATACTTGTTCCCCTGGTTCACAAACAGCTTTGTGCTGTTTCCAATGGCTGCTCTTCCCTCTGCTTCTGCTCTCCCGCATCCTCTGCCATTAACCCCCACCTGCTCCTCCTCCTCCTTCTCTGCCATGGCCGGGTTTCCAGACTTGCCCTCCTGGAGACCCCCGGGCAGGTTCCCCCAGTGGGTTCCTCTCTGGGTGGTTCCCTGCTCAGGAGCCCTGTGTGGAAGCCTGGGCTTGGGCCTTCTCCAGCAGGTTGCTTAGCAATCCCAGCATCGCATGATCCCAGCATCCTGATGCCACATCGCTCCACACGCACATCTCCCTCTCACACGGCTGCGCCTCCGGACTGGGGACCGGTTTGCGTTTCTAGGAATGGATGTCAGCCAGGACCCAGCTCAGAGGCTTGAGATACAGGGAAGATTTTGCAGAGCTGAGCTCTCCTGCGTTCCCTGCTCCTCGTTCTCCAAATCTGCTGCCTAAAGCATCTTCAGCCCCAGTGAAGCGTGAGGAAGTGGCACAGCAGGGCAGAGCTGGGAGCAGGCCTGGCTGAGCGCTGCCTTTGTCGGGAGAACAAGGGCTGCTGTGCTCGGCACTGGGGCTGCAGCAGCCCCGAGGGCTAAAAATATACCCGTGGATCATACAAAATAGATGTGGGCATGGGAGAGGCGCAGTCCGTGCATTCATAGTCCTCACTCACGTTGTGGCTCCTCATAACCCTGATGGTTTTCTCTGGAGTGTTCCTCAGAATCCTCTGGAGGGGATAGGAAGCACTGCCTGCTTTTGGGGGCTGTGGGTAAGCTCTGCAGGAGACTGAGACCATCCCAGGGATGACCCTGTGCTAAAGCTTGTGGAAAATAACTGCTGGCTCAAGCAGACTTGTAGGTATTCCCGATACTTCTCGGGAAATAGAACTTGAGGAGCTTCACCACAATATTAACTACTGGAAACTACAGATAAATAAATTGAGCTGGAAAAAGGTGCTGAGCAGGTCACTGTCACTGCATTGTGATATCCCCTGGGCTGGGGGGGGTTCAGCCACCCAGTACAAGGGACCTGCTGCTAGAACAGCCACCACTCATGGCTCTTTCCGAGATGGGAAAAGGCAGAGGAGGACCTCTGGCAGCTCGGGGTCCGCACAGTCCAATAGCACAGATCTGCGCCGCTCCACCGGCTCTCCGGGGGAGGAGGTGAGCAGCAGGAAAACTGGTGAGATCTGGGAATGCCAGAGGTCTGCTCTTGCATAACAGCCTAGGAAGCTTCCAGCTGCCGTGGGAATGCCCGGATCACTGCCCAGAGATCCTTAAACGGGATTGAAAGGGAAGGAAGGGTAAGGGGCTGAGACACGCACCACGGAGCTTTAGTGAGTCTGGAGGATGCGACAAGCCTACATCCTGCGGGCTCCCGGCATTGCCTTGGGTTTCCCAGTGTTTGCAGTGAGGGATGGAAATTCCCTTCGTCGCTGCCGTCCTGCCAGGGGCTGAAGTGGGCCTGGGCATCCCACCCAGCGCCCGGGTGGATGCACAGTGATGGAATCAGTGTCCCCGACCCGGGCTGTCAGGGATCTCTGCCCCTCGCCAGCCGCGGGGCCGCAGTGCCCGGTACTGCTGAGCGCAGGGAGGGATGGGGAGAAGCGCCCGGGGCAGCCCCTGTCCCCTGGCGGGGAGCGCCCCACAGCCACAGCTCCGCTCGCAGCCGGGGCCGCTGCCGGAGGCTGATTTTTGGGAGAGAAACAGACAAAACCCGGCTCTTTTCCCGGCGCAGCGGTGTGAGCGTGTGCGGAGCGGCCGCGGGGCACGGGGCGGGGAGCACCGGGACCGGAGTCCCCCGGTCGCCTCCGGCTGTCCCCGCAGAGGGAGGGGAGGGGACCCCGGGCGGGGGAGCACCGGGATCGGAGCCCCCTCCGCCGCGGTCCGGTGTCCCCGCAGGGGGAGGGGAGTGGGGGGGGAGGGGAGGGGACCCCGGGCGGGGGGCGGCAGCCGCGGGGCGGGGCCGGGGCGGGCGCGCGCGCCCTCGGCGGCTCCGGTGGCGCGGGCGCAGCCGCGTGCGGGGACGGCCCGGTGAGCTCAGCCCGGCCCGGTGAGCTCAGCCCGGAGAGCCCGGCCCGGCCCAGCCCAGCCCGGGGGAGCTCGACCCGCCGCCGGGCTGCCCCGGTGGCCGCTGCTCGGGAGATGCCGCTCGGCGGGCGGGGACCCGCGGCCGCCCTGCGCCGTCGCGGCGGGGACCTCTGAGCGCGTGAGTGTACCGGGGGCGGCGGTGCGGGGACCGCGGTGGCAGGCGAAGTTCCGCCGGGGCGGCCCCCGGGGGAGGGAGGAACGTGCACCGGGAGCCTCGCCGGGAGTCACACCGGCCAGCCCCGGGGCGGCGCTGCCGGAGCGCATCCCGGGGGAAGGGTGGATGGATGGATGGATGGAGGGATGGAGCAGGGTGCGGGGGCGCATCCACCCCCGCACCCGGCGTGCTCCGGGACGGGCTCCTTCGGCAGCCAGAGGGGGTCCGGTGGCTGAGCCGGCCCGGTCCGGCCGGCAGCGTGGGATGTGCGAGGGAACCCATTAAGTTTGTGTTCGTAAGGGATGTCTTAATTAGGAGCAGCTGTTAATAGGAATATGGCGCTAATTACCATCGCAGCCGCCGTATGAAGGTAAATTGTAGGAAAAAGTTGGGTGAGGTGAAGTCTGGATTAATGGGATGGATGAAGGAGGAGGAAGAGAGGGTCCTGCTTAGTCTGGGCGAGCTGCGAGGCAGAGCCAGGCGAGCGAGGCAGCTCTCCGTGGGTTTTTCTTCTCCCGAATTCCTGTCTCCCGGAATTCCGTTGCAAGACAAGCTCGCTGTGCTGGCATGTGCAGGGCTTGTGCACGGGAAGGGGGGGGCGGATGGATGGATGGCGAAGGCCCTGCGGGGTCACCTGGGTTAGGCGTGTGTTGTGTGTAAATGCCCAGCGCCATTATCCGTGTGGAGATGCCAAGGGCCGCTCTCCAGCCGTGCTCCTGGTCCCCGGCGCTGTGCGTGCCAGGAGGCTGCACCGCACACAGTCGCTCGCAGCATCACTCGCAGCGTCGCCTCCAAACGCGGCGAGGCAGGTCCGAAAGTAAACAACCGTGGCGTGGGGGTCCAGGCCAGGGTGCGGGGCAGGTCCTGCTCAGGCAGCAGGTACCTGGAGCCGGGGGCACGGACCTGTCCCTCGGGCCGGAGCAGCCTGAGGAGGCATTGGCAGCGTCTGTGTGTGCGCAGGTGGAGGGATGGGGAGAGCAGGGATTTCTGGGCTTCTCACTCCAGTGAGCGTGACATTAACAACCCCAGCTATTTTCGGCCGCCTTTGGGGGAGGTTTGGCGCTTACTCACTGCCTGGCATTGGGGAAGGGCAGCTCCGGCCACCAGGCTCTGTCCTGGGGGACACAGCCCAGTGTTGGGTGCAGGTTGCCATGTGCTGGAGGAAGCTGCAAGGTCAGGGAATACCTTTTCTTTCTAATTGTGGCTGTCGTTCTCTGGGATGTCTGGGGCTCATGGTTAATCTCTCAGCGTTTTGGGGGTGTATCCTGCTGCCCGCTGTTGTTTGCATCCCCAGAGTCAGAGGCCTAGCCATGCTGGGTGCTGCACAGAGATGAAGGCACTCTGCTTCCCAAAGAGCTTCTTTCTTTCAGGCTAAAATGGTTGAGACATGATAAAGCCTCACAAAGCAGGAAATTAAGGCTGTTTTTCTGGATAACAGATGGAGAAAGAGCCTGGAGTTGATCATTTTCAGGGAGGGCTGATTGCAGTAGCTGGGGCTGGCAGGACCTGGCTGTCGGTGGGAGCTCATTCCTGGCTCTGGGGAGCGGTGCTGAGGCTCTGCTTGAAATTTCATGGAAAATACTGAAAGATGTTTTTTCCCCCCCTCCTTTGAAGTGTTCTGTGGGATTGTTCAGCACCGCAGAGAGCCCTGGCACAGGGGACAACAGAGGCTGCAGCAGCAGGTGAACCTCTGCCGGGCTTGCAGCAGTTGCTTTTGGGAACAGAGGGACTGGGAAACCCCTGGCCCAGCAGTGGCAGCTCTTGCTCCTTCCTGGCATTTGGGGCACCGTGTGGGGACAGACGTCACAACACTGAGTGTTGAAGGAGCTGTCACCAACAAGACACCTTCCCAGGAGCCCGCTCTGTGCAAGGCTGGTGTCTCTCGTGGGCACCCTGTGCTTGGCTTCAGGGCTGGGGCCCTGCCTGTCCCATCCCTTCCTGCCCTTCCCCGCTGCTCTCAGGCCTGGGCAGACTGGGAGGTTTTAGGATGTTACAGCATATTCATCCTGGCTCTATGTGATGCTGCCTTTGGAAAAGTGTTTCCTCCAGCTTTCCTCCCCCAGACCTGGCCAGTCGTGCGTGCTCTGTACATTCCCCACTCACGCAGTCCCTCCGTGGCAAGGGCTGGGATTTTTCTCTTTCCTAGTTGCATTGTTTCTCTGTCTCCCATCACTGGAATATGTTGTTCTGTATTACTAGGGTGACATCCCAAGCACCGGGATGGCTGAGCAGCCTGTGCTGGTGGCAGAGCCTGTCCCTCCACACAGCTGCTGCCGCTTTGCCACCATGCCCTGCACAGCAGGATTCCTCTTTCCTGCCAGGAATGGGATGGGATGGTTTAGCTCCTTTGCCACAACAGCTGGAGGGGAGTGTGGGAGTGGGGTTGAGGGCATGATGGCTGGCTTTGGGCACTCTTGAGGGTCCCCATCAGTCCCACTCTGGAGCAG
The DNA here is from genome assembly GCA_035583155.1 of Acropternis orthonyx. Lineage (NCBI taxonomy): Eukaryota > Metazoa > Chordata > Aves > Passeriformes > Rhinocryptidae > Acropternis > Acropternis orthonyx. Next base: position 556,148 of record JAWWEU010000041.1, on the reverse strand, counting down.
CTCATCAGCATGGGCCAATTCACTCCTTCGGTGCATAAATAAGGGTTTTCAGTTGTGCATTTCCTGAATTAGTTTGTCGGCACAGTTCTCAGCTGCTCAGCTGACGGTGGATAAATCCCTCTGAAGGTTATTGAGATAATAAAAGGCATGAGGGAAGTTCTGTAATTTATTGGAGTTCTCTTTTAATTCACAGTCTTATGGGGTGAGAGCTCAGTGGATAGTGAGTCCTTATGACTGATCTGCTCTTTTCCAAAGGCCATGGCAGAGGAAGAGGAGCTGGAGGGGAGGTTTGAGCCAGGGGGTTGTGCTGGACATGCTGCAGCTGTGGAGCTGTGGCCAAAGCCATGTGGTGCTGGGAGCCTGGAGCTCCTTGGGCATCACTGCAGAGCAGCTGCCAGCTGAGAACTCTTCCATCAGGATGTTCCATCCCTGGCTGGGCTGGGCTGCTCAACGTTACCAACAGCAGCTTCTCCTTCCTCTCTCCTCTTGCCATACCGTCAGCGGCTGCTGTTGGTGGTGTTCCAGGGCTTTCTGCTGGAATCGTTTGAGGTATTTTGGGATGTACATTCTTGCAAATTAATTGGCAGGCTGAGATACCAGATGAGGAAGCAAAATCGTCTTCTCTGTTATTTCATTAGTTATTGAGATTAGAGTTGTTTTGAACCTCGAATAAACCAGTCTGAAGGCAGCTCTCCCCTTCACTGTGATCGCACGTGGGTGCTCCAGGCATCCTTGTGTCTTCCTGACGAGGCAAGATTGAATGTCTAACGGGTAGAAATGAGCACAGGAGTGCGGGATCCATTTTCATGTTCCATTATTGGCTGTGGATGTGCCCCCCCTTTGCTGCCAGGCACGGCTTGTCCTGCCCAGAAACTCTACCTGGTTCTTCTCCTTTGAGCTTCCTGGGTGGCGAGTGGCTCTGGAGCTCAGTCCCTGCTGCCCTTGTCACCAAGGGGGGGTCAAGGGCTGGGAGGATGGATCTTGAGCAGGAGGAAGGGTATTCAGAGGGTTTCATTGATGGGAAAAGGTGGTTTCGCCCAATGTTTTGCTGTTGGTTTTCCCAAGTGGGGAAGGAAGCACATGCTCACATGGGCCCTGCCAGGCTGCCTGTGTTCCCTCTGGTAAAACAACAGGAAAAAAAAAGCTCTTTTGGAATCTGGGCTGGTGCTGCTGTGGGGGTGTGAGAGGCTGCCCCAGGGATGGGGGTGGTGACTGCTGAGCCTCTGACAGTTCCCTCCTCTCCTGGGTGTGCCACAGTGCCCGATGTGCTCCCCTGTGCTCAGCTCTGCCTGGGCAGGAGATGGTGGGGAAAATAGGATTTACATATATAAGAGGACCTGGGCTCAGTGGGATTTGAGTGGAACCACTGCTGCTCCCACTGGCCAGGCTGATGGATCCAGGTTTTCTGAAACTGGGAATCTGGGCAGTGGCCTGAGAGCTGTAATCTGCCAAAATCATCCAGAGGGATCTGTGAGCAGGGTGTGCATCTAGAGAAACAGAGCGATTGGAGCTGAGAAAGCCACTGCAACTGGAATTTATGGAAGTGATAAAACAACTTTTGACAACAGGCTCAGCTCCCAGCAGCTCCTCTGCAGCAAGAGAGAATATTTTGCTCCTGTTGGATCGATAAACAATTAATTCTAAAGCAGAAGCTGGAGCAAAAGGGAGAGTTTTCCAGGCTTCTAAACTCTTAATCAAGCTCTGGGTGAAACATGGATGTGAGAATCTGAGACCCGCTGATAAAATCTTGACCTTGATAAGGGGTTCCTCAGTTCCTGGACCACAGATGATACTTCCTTGGCTGAATAAATCCTCTTGTAAATATAGAACTTGTTCCCAGATATTTATGCTTCTATGTATTTTAATGTAGCTTTACTTAATAATCTGCTTCAAAATGCTGAATTTCCCCCCACATTTTAATTGAATTATAATTTCCATTCAGAAGCAGCTTAAATTAAATGAGTTTAGTAAATAATATTTGTAATTCACTAACTCTTACCATAAACTGTGAAAATATAGACTACAAATAACCCTTTAAAGCTGCTTGTGGTGCAACCCTCTCGGGAGCAGAAAATCCAGCATCCTTCGGCTAAATGTGATGGTTTTGGGATTTGTGCTCTCAGTTCTGTGTTCTTTGGGGCTCAGGCTATATGGGGGTAGGACAGGGGAGTCAGGGGATGGTGGCACTGCTGTCCCTTGTCTGCAGGTTTGGGAGGCTCCTGGTCACTGCTGACAAACCTTTGGCTCTGGCAGATCCTCCAGAAGCCTTTGCAGCTGTGACTGATGGAAATGGGGTTTTTAAAAGAACTTTCCCAAACAGAGCTGCAGTCTGTCCTGCTGATGGGTGTATGCTCACAGGTGCACACAAGCACAGTCTGTTTGTTGGCTGGGAGAATCTTTTTGGTCTTTGGGAGTTACTTGGGTTGTCCAAGAGTCTGTTCTGTGGGAAAAAGACATTAAGGATCTCTCAAAACTTGTGCGTCGAGTTCTGGGCGGTGAAGGCATCCCTACTGCTGCACTGTAGCAGGCAGTGAGGGGCAAGAGCTGCTGGAATCAGATTCTAGTTTGACTGTTTTCTGGCCCAGGGATGGTGATCCCTGAGGTCAGAGTGTCACTGCCCTGGTGCCTGAGCCCCTCTCTGGAGGGATCAGGACTGAGGGCTCCACATGCAATTGTTCAGCACATGAGGATGGTGGACAGCACTGGAGCGCATCCCCCTGTGCCGAGGGGTCCGCAGGCAGCCCAGGGCATCTGCTGCTGCCACCTGGTTCCAGGATACAGCCCCAGGAAATGAGATGCCCCCTTGGGCAGCGCTGTGGTGAGTGGCAGTGTGCTGGCATGGGATGGTGTGGCAGCAGCACTGGTGGGGCTCTCCCTGTGGTCACTGCATGACAGCAGTGTCTGGGATGCAGCCACCAGATGAGCCATGAGCAGGCAGGTGCTGCCCAGGAAGGCTCTCACAAGCAGATCCATCTGGGAAGGTGCTTCATGGACTATGCAAATCCCGGCATGGAGAGGGGCTGAAATTGTTCCACACGTAGCCAGGGTTTTTTTAAGTAAAACTCTCTCCTGTATATTGCAGGAGTAATTAGGAATCCTGAGCTGGTTGGATCTCGATCTTTATAGCAACACAGCTGATAAAGCATGATTCAGGGACCTCGTTAGCTTTTTTTAAAGAAGTTTTTATTTAACTTCCGTGAAGTTGCCATGGTTACCCCTGTGCATGGCTTCCCTGCCTCTCCTGCCTTGAGTGCAGCTGCCAGTGCTGAGAATTAAACATCTACATTTGGAGCAGCCACGGCCTCCCCCCCGCCACCGTCCTGGGGTTCAGGAGTCTCGTTCCTTTGCCCACCCTGGAAAAGGCATTTTCAGCTCCTGTGCTTGAGCTGTTTGACATGCTAAAGCCAAGTCTGGGTTTCCTCTGATGCAGGCAGTGAAGGGGCTGCTCCCCTGATGCCATCAGTGAACTGGCTCGCCAGCACGAGGGATTCCTGTGATGTGCCATGGTTGTGCACTGCTGTGCACAGGCATAGCCTGGGATGCTCCCACTGCATGACACAAAGCTCCTGTGGGGCACAGGAGGCCCCAGGTCTGCCTGCCCAACCTCAGTGGGATGGGAAGGGTGATGGGAGTCACTGGGAGCAGGGATCAGTGCCCTGAGTCCCATCTCACGCTGTGGTTTGGCTGACAGGGCCTCGATGTCCAGGAGCCAGTGAAAGCAGGGTGTTAAATGAGTCTCAAACCAGTCCCCTGCCAATCCAGCACCTGGAGGCCATGGATGTGGGCACAGGGAGCTGAGATGGGGTATGAGATCAGTCCATTTCCATGATGATGGCCATGACATGAGACACCAACAGAGATGGTTTGTGATTCTGTGCCTTGAGCCAGGCAAACCCTAGAGCTTGGGGAGCCAGGGGAGCAGGAGCCCCCTCAGCTCAGTTCTGGATGCTGGAGGGATGCTGGAGCCTCCAGAAGGGACAGTGGACATTTGAGCAGCCATTGGGTGGGAAGATGAAACTGCATTGCCTCCTACCAGCGTAGGGCTGTGATCTCTGCTGGCAGAAGCACCAGGGCTGCTGGTGCTTGGCACTGCTGCTGCACCTCTTACTGGCCCTGCTTCCCATCCTCGTGGTGCCGGACAGGTAATGAGGACCCTGTGCTGGGCTGGCAGTGGCGGCCATCTGTCCAGGTAGGGCTGGACTCTGTCCTCATTCTGTCAAAGTTTTGTCAAGTTTTCCCCCCCAGCTCCTTTTGGTGGTTTCAGCAGCGGAGGGTGGGAGGGTGCGTGGGAAGTGAAGCCGCACCAGAAATAATCCTGCGCGTCCGGGGTGCGAGCGGTGCGAAGGGGAGGCTCCGGTCCCCTGGCCCTGCGGCTGCCCGCCGCCGGCTCCTCGGGGTCGGGAAGTCCCCAGGATGAAGGGAGCAGCTTTTATTTGTTTGTCTCCCCTCTATTCCTCCTCCTCCTCCATTCCTTCATTTCTCTTTTCCCTTCTCCGTTTTCCTTACCGATGAAAGATATTCTTGCAGTGTCAAGGCAATGTGACCTGGTTCTGTAATAAAGAGGAGGCTTATTAGAATTAAAGCCCAACAGTGTTAAAAAAGCAATCTTTGCAAGATTGAGGCCATGAGGGAATTGTAAATTCTCAGCAAAGACCTCATTTAAAGACTAGGATGAAAACACATGCGCACGCACGCACTGAGGCCTGGCATCGTGAGGGCATGTCTGGTTCGAGGAGAATTCGGGGAAGGACAAGGGATTTGAGCAGTGCCTGGGATCCTCCTGTTGGATAGGCATGGTGGTGGCTATGCTGGCTCAGTGAATACCCCTTGAGTCTGGATTTGTTTTCCTTGTTCCTCTGGGGACACCCTCCCCATAGCCCCCCCTTCTCCTGCATCCCCACTCAGCCCCTCCTGGCACGGCCGCCCACCCGCCCGGGGTGGGAGTGATGGCAGCTGGTGAGTCAGGCTGCCCGGGTTCCCCGGTGGCTCCCCAGTCCAGCGCGGCTGCTCCGGCTGCTCCTGCAGAGCTTTCCCTGTGGGTGCCAGAGCCGGCGGGGAGAGCTGGGATGGGGTGTCCGTCCCCGGGGCGGGGTGTGCGGGCTCTGTGGGCCCCCTGCCCTGGCACTGGCGGTGTGTGCTGTGTGCCAGAGGTGCCCCTGCACACCCAGGCAGGGCTGGCAGCGGCTCCCGGTGCCCCACAGGGCAGATGGTGCCATGGCGGGGCTGTGGCTGTGGCTTCATCGTGCAGAGAGCGCTTTTCCCTTCCACCTGGGCTCTCACCGGTGCCCAGGGAGCAGCCGAGTGCACTGCAGCGCTGGCGAGAAGGGCTCCAGCGGGCAGCAGGTGAGGGGACCCCATTCCCTGCTCTCCCTTCTCTCCCTCCTGTTCTCTCTGTGGCTGCATCCCCATGGCTGTGGGGAGCGAGGGCAGAGCGGCGGGGCCGTGGGAAGGGCCCGGAGCCCCCGCTGTCAGCGGAGGAGTGGTCCCCGCCGCTCCCCGTGGGGTGGGCTGTTGTCATGATTTGCTGTTATCTGTGTAATTAGAGAGCCGGCTCTCCTGGCGGGGGCTCGTGGCCGCGCCAGCGCTGAGTGCTGCACACACCTGCGGCGCAGTGGAATGAGGAGATATCCAGCAGCACAGGGAGGGCTGACATGTGAGTGTTCCCGAGCTCAGGCTGCAGGAGCCTGTGCTGTCCAGCGGAGGCGAGGGGGCTGCTGGCGGCTGGGGACACACAGGCTCCTGCTCAGCGGTGCCTGAGGCCAGTGGGGGCTCTCAGTGAGCCAGAAGAGCCAACTGGCCTGGTGCTCCAGGGAAAGAGCTGCCTCCTCCGTGGGTTTGTATCCTGGTACCTGTGGCCGAGGCTCCCCCACTGCCTGGCCTGCCGGATCACCGGTGAGTCCTGCTGCTTGGGCACCTGCATCTGCTGCAGGGACAAACACACGTGCCACGATCCTGTCAGTGGGACATCAAAGGGTGTTTCCTCCTGGGTCTCACTCAGGTGCAGGGGGACAGGCAGGGCAGGTCCCTGGCTGGCCGTGCTGTGTTCCCAGGGTGGATGGTGGCAGTTCAGCTGTCGCCTGCACTGTCACTTCTGCTCCAGGATATTTATAGCGAGCTGGAGTTCTGCTGCCCTGCACTGCTGCTCCTCGGTGCTTCTGCACCTTGCAGAGGGGTCTCTTAGAGGGGTCCTTCCTGAGGGGATTGGAGCAGATCCCTACCCTGCTGCCTGTGGCCCAGGGGAAGGCAACGCTAGCACTGCCACCTCTCCCTAACGCGCTGTTAATTTAATGTCTTGTCCAGGAGCCTTTCCCGCTGGATAAATGGTCTTTCCATCCGGAGCCTGTGTGAGTTACTCTGACGTTTTGCTCCTGAGTAGATGTGAGTAGAAGAGCTAGGTGTTGGATTGGTGAGAGACAAGAGAAGCAATCTCTGGGAGGCCATCAGTTTGGATTAGGCTTTGTGGACTGGGATAGAGGGTAATCACCATCCTTCATTTTGGAGAGGTAAGAAACAAGTCAACTTCTTTATGGATCATTATAGCTGCAGCAGGAATTGCTTCCACCCTGGCTGTGGCACAGATCCCTGCTGGGTGCAGGGGGTGGAGGAGGGTGTAAAGCTGAAGGAGGGAGCTGGCTGTGCCTTTGGAAGTGTGAGCCAGACTCTGGCCTTGCTGTGAAGCTGGGCGCTGCCCCCATGTTCCTTCGTGGATGAGATGGCTCTGCCAGGAGTACTGTATCCCTGCCTCCTCCCACTTCAGGTGGTGGGTGCCTGAGTGGGAGTCGAAGGGGCAAATGCTCCCCAGAAAATGGGGTTTGGATCTGTCTGGAGGTGGGATCACATCTGCTCCCCCTGCAGTGCCGCCAGCCTCGGCTGGGCTTCCTCCAGTTGCGTCTGCCAGCACTGACTCCTTGGTGGGTGTTGGAGTAGCTTGTTGACCAGACCTCAGTATCATTCCCTGGCACAGCACTGTGACAGAAGGACCAGCCACTGCCCGGCTTCGTTGGCACCGCATTCCCCTATCCCAGCCGCAGTGCAAGGCCTGGACAATGCCTGGCTCCACTGGCACCACATCCCTCTGTCCCAGCCCTGGCAGGGGGACTGTTGGCTCAGCATGGTGCTGTCCCAGCCTCGGTGAGGGGCTCAGCCGCTGCCCGGCTCTGTCGGTGCTGCATGCCCTGTCCCAGCTCACCGTGGCAGGAGTTGCAGCGCATTCCCGGGCCTGCTGACAGCTCCCAGGCATCCTCCTCCCGCCGCCCGCGCACGCCCACGCTCAGCAGCCATGAAAGCACAGCCCGTAAACAGGGGAGAGGAGGAGGAGGAGGAGGGATGGGATGGAAGTGGGGCAGCGGCCGAGGTGGGGGGGCGCGGCGCTGAACCAGCCGAGCCGGTGGGGCTGGTGCTGCTGCCACCGGCTGTGGTGGGAGCTGCTTGAGGCTGGCAGGGAGGAGAGATCCACTTCGGCCTCGCACAGTGAAGGCCTCCCCTCCCTCCCTTTTGTTTGTACTTTCCTTTTCTTTTCTTTTCTTTTTTTTTTTTTTTTATATATCTGAGTGCTTCATTTTCCAGAAGCTGTCATTTTACATAAACCTCTCAGTGAGGTACATCCATTCCCACTGCCAAAATCTCCATATCAAACACTTGTAACACGCCGCTGAACTGACAGCCCTGCCTGTACACGCTCCGTGCCTTTACAAAGGGATGCTGCGTTGGGGAAGGATATAAATACACACACTGGAACGACACACAGCGCTCGCTCGCCAGCTCTCACCCTGCCCTGCTCTCTTGCTGCCCAGTTAAAATTTATCTGCAGCCTGGGCACAGGCACCTGCCATCCTCCCAGTGGCACCACAGCCCCCACGGCCCTCCTGGCAGCGCCAGCGCCGGGATGGGCGTCGGGATGCGGGTGGGCAGCTGCCGTGCTGCCGGGGCGGGCGCAGGGCTCGGGGGTTGCATGCCCTGAGCTGCAGGTCTGGCGGGGCAGGAGCCTCCCAGCAGCGATTCCTGCAGCTCCTGCGCATTGGAAGCCTTTGCAGGAGCCCTGGCTGTGGCGGGTTTCGCACTGCCCAGGGGCAGGCAGGATGCTCCTGCCTCTCGGGTGAGGGGCTGAGGTGCCAGTGGGCCCAAGGGCAATGCGCACCCTGTGATGCAGTAGGAGTGGGGCTGCTTGGCCTGAAACTCTCTCTCTTTGTCTTAAATCCCATTTCAATGGGAATAGGGACAGAGCATGTTAAGCAATCCAACTGCTTCCTTTTCAAGGGAAATTATTTTCTTCTGGATGAAATTCAAATCCAACCCCAAATCCCCATTTCCTTGCAAAGGAGAAAGAAGGAAATGTAAAACACGCTCCCCACCCCCCAAGTCTATCAGTCTTGCATCTGACGAGCAGAACCATTCCTGCTTGTCCTGGGATTCCCTTCCTCCTCGTTGCAAAGATGTTGCTGTCGTCGGTGATGGCGTTGTAGCCACGTGCTGTCGCGCTGGCTGCGAGCATCGGCGGTTTCCTAGGATGGGATGTGGTTATCCAGGGAGGCAGTGGGATGTTGGAGCAAGTCACAGGGGAGTGGGGTCTTCTTGAGCACTGAGAGCTCCAGTGGTTCCTCATTCCCCTGGGGCCACCACGGTCCTTGTGCCCCTGGCCCTGCCGTGGTGTGCTGGCCAGTGACATGGCTGTCACTGGTAGGGCTTTACCTGTCTCTTGTAATGCTGCACTTGGCAGTTTCTGCCACTCTTCAAAATGGGGACCACAATGTGGGAAAGATGACAATTATTTTCTTTTAACCATTAAAGTGTTTTTTAATTGAGTTCATTTTGGCAAGTTCAATGATACATTTTTTAGCACCTCAGCTGGGACAGACAGGTCTGCTCGGCTCCTTCACTTCCCGTGCCAGGGAAGTTCCAGGACCTGGGGTGTTTATGGGCTATGGCTATTTCCATCCTCAGAAATCCTCTGGGATCTCTGCCCCTAGCTAAGGGGGTGGTGACGCACATATGGGGTAGTGTGTTGTGTGTGTCCCTGCTGTCCAGGCTGGTGCTGCTCAGAGACATGGTGATGCTCTGGGTCAGATCTCTGGAGACCCCAGCCTGGCCGGGGCTGCTGGTGGAGGGTTTGCTGTGACTCCCAACTGGGGAAGGTGCACACAGGGTGTTGTGATGTGGTCCTGTCGCCTCAGCTATGTGTGGGGAGAGCACAGTTGCAGTCAGACATGTCACAGTGCCCAGGTGGAGTGGTGGGTGAGCAGCCTCTGCCCTGCCTTGTGCCGTGACTCCTTCCAGATGGGATGAATCAGCCTTTCCCAAGGACCTCTGAGCGATCTGCCACCACTGTGGCTTTGGGTCCCTGGGGAGACACAGCCTCCACAGGCAGTAAGCCACAAAGCAAGGGCAGCAGCCGTGCCAGCTGTGATGGCATCTGCTGCTCTGGCTGGCAGAAGGCACAGACTCCAAGGTTTGTGTCTCTAAACTGCTCTTCATAGCAGAAAGAAGTACATAGGTCTGGTGATGCTCCTGGCAGCACCATTGTGCAGCTGGCAGCTACCAGGGGCTGTACCATCCTCAAGGGGCTGCTGCACCCATGGGGTGCCCGCTGTGGGTTTTGGGCAGTCCCCACAGCTGAGGGTTGGAATTCCCTTTTCCCATGATGGACGAAATCCTGATTGGGTCTCTGGCACTGTCATGTGGCTCAGCCCAGAGCGCCATGGTTGCCCTGAGGGAGAAGTGACTGTCCATCCCCTGCTGGAGCTGGTCCTTGGCTCTGTTCCTGCAGGACATGTGGGTGGCAGCGCAGGCAGGGACTCTCCAGCACTGCCAGGATCCACTCCTGGGGTCGCTGTCTGCTCTCCCACTGCCAGTGGCAGCTGCTGCTGCTGAGCACAGCCGGGGGCAGCCCCCAGTGCCAGCTGCCTCTGGGCACTCTTCTCCCTTCCCCACTTTGTCCAGAGGCTTTTCCCGCCCTCCCACTTGTGTGTGTTCCTGCATGGGAACTGGCATGGGAGGGCAAGAGAGCACAGGTATGGGGAGCGGGCTAGAGGTGGGCACAGGGGGTTGGTGGGCTGTGAGCAATGGAGGGAAATTGGGCTCTGCTGGCAAAGTTTCCACCCGTTCATCACAGGCTAAGGGAAGTTTGGGTATGTGCTGATTAACTGCCTCCTCCCGATGTGCCACGGTGAGATAAAATATGAGCGACTGCATTCTTTGACTTAAAACTTAATTAAAACTATATATCAAAAACGTGAGACCCCAGGCTTAATAAAACCTGATAAAATTATACTAATACACTTCAATTTCAGTCCAAGGCTTCCTGATGGAAGAGCGTGAGAGGCTGAGCCTGTAACTAGATTAGAAGCACCTCCTATGCAATATTTATGGTGCTGTCCTGCTTGAGATGCATGGCTGCTGAGGAAGGCTCTGACACCGTGATGAAGAGGAGTTGTCAGCCTGGCTTATGTGTAAATAGGAGAGAGGACGAGTTTGTACAGGCTCTGCCTGGTTGGGGGAGAGGGACTTGGATGAAGGGTGAGCAGGAGGGAGGGAGGGAGGGAGGGATACTGCTCCCTCCGTGCTGCTGTGCCCTGGGGATGCCCCCGTATCCCAGGGATGCCTCTGTACCCCAGCACTGCCATGATTGCTGTGGCTCAGCAGCCACGTGGCCTCCGCCCGTGGGCTCCTGACAGCTGCCAGTGGCTGTGGCTGCTTCACCTTTGCAGGTGATTTATGGAGTGAGGTGGATCCACCAGCATGGTGGATTAAGGCTCAGAGGCAGTGCCCAGTGATAAGGGAAAACAAGCCATTTCATTCTCTGTGCCAGCAGGGAGGGCAGCTGCCGAGCTGCTGCGGGGATTGTGTGGTGGGCTGCCTCTGCTCCAGGCAGAAATCAGCAGGCAGGCCCAGTTCCCTGCATGGTTCCCCTAGGCAGGTTCCCTCTGCCACAGTCCGGAGCATCCTCACTGCTGGAGCTGCCTGCTCAGCCTTTCCCTGCTGGTCCAAATCCCCCAAATTTCACTTTTGGGTGGAAATGCCCTGGTTTTGTGTCTGTGGAGGGATTGGAGCCCAGGGAAGTGTCACCCCATGCTGTTTGGTGTGGTCTGGGGTCTTCAGGGGGGCTCAGTGTGGCACAACCAGCTGTGGTGCCACCTCACCGCAGCGACAGGGGAAGTGGCTCTGGCAGACTGCTAATGCGGAGCATAAATCCTAGTGGAGACAGGGGAGGTCAGAGCAGGGAGGCAGGAGCAGTAAAGCATCGCAGGCAGAGTGGCTCTGTCCTTAGTGGAGAACTCAGGGGCTCATTGTGGAGCATAAGGGAAAATGGGTGGTGACACATTACAGGGATGGGAATTGCAGAGCGAAGGGAAAATGGGCGTTGACACATTACAGGGATGGGTGCCTGTGTTTGGGGCAGGTTTTGGGGGCTGAGCCCACAGTGATGTGTGTGCAGCCTGGAGCCGTGGCCCTCAGAGTCTGTAATGATGAACCCAGTGGAGCAGGGACCTTTCTGCTGCATTCAGTGCCCTTGGGTCATGCCTTAACCCCTTGGGACTGCCCGGTTCCATGTTGGATGAGACTGATATGCAGCCTGTGCTTGGACAGGATGCTGAGCATGGGGAGACCAGAGCCGTCTATTGGGGCTGGGGGTGCAGCTGAGGGCTGGGGGGCTGCCGGGGCCCAGCACTGCCTCAGGGATCTGTGCCCATCTCCTGCAGCCACCCCCGCTGTTCCCCCCTCTCCTCTCTCCCTTCCAGGTGAGTGGGCAAACATCCCCCTGGAGTGCTGACGTGTGCTGGTGCTTCTCCAAGGCTGTAGCAGCAATTCCAGCAGCCAGCAGCCTGGCATGACCCTGGGAGCTGGGAGAAGGGGAGTGAGGTAGGCACTGAGCTGGCAGGAGGGAGCCCCTTACCAGGCAGGAGGGGCTTCAGCAGGGAGCAGCATGAGCTCTGCCAGCCACAGGCTCCGTGTCCCCTTGCCCCCTCTCCAAATCCCTGAGCACAACTGGGAGTAAGGGCAGAGCAAAAGGCAAAGGGATGGGGTTTGTATGCTGGTGCCTGTCCATGGCCCCTCCCAGCATTCCTCCTTGCCCAGCCTGTGCCCGGGTTTGCCCTTTGTGCTGCCCCTCTCTCAGCCCTGCAGGGCCAGCACTGCTCCATGCTCCCGGCTCCATGGAGCTGTATTTTCAGAGACTGTGGGGGATGTCGTGTGTGTAAATTTAGCGCTGCCTTGTTAGTGCTTCTCAGGCTAATTCGGAGTGAAATGCTTTAGCAGCGGTGGGCTGATTCTATCAGGAGAACAAGAACTAATTAAATTCACTCTGACCATCAAGCACTAAATTATTTATACCCAGACAGATGCAATCTAATCTGTAATGTCCTGCCCCACTGAACCTGCAGCCTCCTTGGTTCGGGGTGAGGAGCAGATTAGGAGAGTAGAAGGAGGCTGAGACTGTAGAGCACAGATAGCCAGGGAAAACAAATTTGTTTTCCCTTCTGGTGCCAGTGCTGCAGCGGGACCCCTCTGCCAGCACCGTGACCCCTGGTCCTGCCTGGGGAAGTCCAGGGTGTGGGGACCTGCAGGGAGTTGTGGGTGTGGGACTTGGTGGGGAGCAGCTGGTAAGAGAGAGAGTGTGTCCCCCAGCATGTGCCTATGCTCCTCCACCCTGGGGAGTGGCATAGACCCAGGCTCTTGGCTGGGGAGGTGGTTTGCAACGTCAGCAGGGAGATGTGGAGCCCTTCTCTTCCTCCCAGGAGGAAGACTGAGCACAGAGGTCCTCACCTCTGGTTTCCCACCAGTGTGCCACGGTCTCTGCGCTTTCATGCGCTCTCCATCCCTCCCTGCCCCGTGCCTCCCCCAGGCCCAGTGCCTGGCTCAGCTCAGGGCAGGTACAAACCAGTATCATCTCTGTGGGGATTTATTTTTTGGTGATCTGACCTGGTGCCTGATTAGATTGTTCCTGCCATGCCAAGCTTTCACTGCTTACAAGCTACAGTTCACTCTAATTGCAATTGAGCCAAGATCCCTCTTCTCTCCAATCGAAAGGGAAGAGTGAAAAATCATTTGCTGATCCTTTGGGGATTGTAAAGGATTCTGGCAGCCTGAGAAACAGCTCTGCTTGGGGCTGTGAAAATGGTGTGATAAAAACGGTCTGGCCATTTGTTATGTTAGAGGGAAAGAAGGAAGGAATTCCAGAGTAGCCAGGACAGAGCATCATGGGGACAGCTTTTGTCACCTTGGGAACGGAGATCTCCATCCCATCCTCGGATGGGCACAGTGTTGGGAGGGCTGGTTTGACTGGGGAAAGCTTGGCTCCATTCAGGGCTAGAGCCTCTGGAAATGTGTTGGGGTCACCAATGGGTGCCCATGGGGCTGGGCAGAGTGAGCAGCACTGGGTTTGGGTGTTCTCCACCCACAGCTCCCCAGCAGGCAGGAACAGCCAGCTGGGATGCCTTGGGAGCTGCCCTGGAGGGAGTGGGAGGCTCCTTGGAGCTGAGTTTGGGCTCTTGCTGCATTTATCAAGGTGTTTAAAGATAAATAAGTTGTAACCAGTCTGTGCCCATGTGGGCTGGAGCAGAGCTTAGGCTGCCCCTGGGAGGAGGCAGTGCAGGCAGGCTCCAGGCCTTGTGCCATGTTTGCATAGAGCACTTTGGCGCTTGGAACTGATCTTTTCCACAACGCATTTATTTTTCCATAATACCAGAGGTAAAGGCTCCGATGTCAGACATTGCAAAGGCCCAGCAGCAGCACAGGGGAGCTGGCAGTGTACTCAGCTCCACTCAGCTCCATTCTGCTCCAGCTGTGCCGTGGTTTGGGGATGGTTGAGCCCAACCGGTGTTTGCATTTGCACCGGTGATTAATCTCTGTAGCAGGGGAGGGAACTCCTGTTATGAATCAGGCTCATAACTCCCAGCACACATATTTCCAAAGCCCCGCTGAACTATTAATCCTCCTGGCTCCCTGGGGTAGGGAGGATGGAGGGGGAAATGTCACCTTGTGGCAGGAGAGCTGTGATAGGCAGCCAAGCCAGCAGCTCTGTCTTGGAGATGGCTTATGGTCTCCAGATCCCTCTGATGGACCATGTGGCCTCACAATTGATTTAAAAAGGAGAAAAAAACCAACAAAAACGCAACTGCTTTGCTCTGGCTTTGCCGCTGCTGAGAGGACAGATTTGCCTGCTGGCAGCACTGCCATTAACTGGATGAGCTATTCAAGTCTGGGTTATGGATTTGGGATCAGCCTGGCTGCTGGAGAAGACACACAGTGCTGAGCCCAGATGGATGTGTGGCCCAGGATGGGGCCCAGAGGGAGCTGACACGCTTTTTCCGGGAGTGGCAGAAGGTGGGATGGAGGAGCCTTCACCGGGAGCAGATAACCTTGGAAGAGTGAGAAGCTCTTCTAAACTCCAGCCAGGTCCCTTCTGGCTGTGTGAGAATGGTTCACTGTGGGGCACACATGCTGCAGCCCCCAGCAGCTGAAGGGCTGGAAGTGCAGCAGGGGAAGGGAGCTGGGAATTGGGTAACAGGAGGAGCTTTCTGCTGGGAGGGAGGAATTGGGAATTTCCCGACAGCTGTGGGAGGGGAGCCATGCTTGGCTTTTACCTTTCAGAGTCTGGGAACGACTTCCAGGCCCAAAGTTCCCTTTCCAGCCCCAAAGTTGCCACAAGAATCCTCGCCGCTCCTGTGGGCAGCCAGCACATGTGGCCCTGGCATCTGTGGAGATGCTGTGGCAGCACAGGAGTGAGCTGGAGCCGTCGGCAGCTGGCGAGGAGAGGAACTGGGTTTTTGGTCTTGGCTCCCAAAGATCACTTGGACACTGAGCGCCAGCAGATGAAGCAGTCAGGAGTTGCTCCCATCAGGGTAGGATGCACATGCTCACAGCCCGGGATGTGCCCACAGTCCCAGCATTGCTGTCTCCCACCTCCCCAGTGGGTCTGGCCCAGCAGTGTCAGTGCAGTGCAGGAAACATAAGCATTTTGATATTTTTTATTTTTATTTTCCGTTTCTGCCTGGTTCCGTAGCCCCTCCGTCACGCTCCTTGTTAAGCTGTTAAATCACTCCATTTATTTAGCACGAGCATTGCTGAGAGCTCATTTTTATCTTGGTGAAAACCAGACTTGCTCATGGGCACATAATGAAATTGTATAAATATACCCTTAGCTGGGAATCTAATTTATTTTTCCTGTTCATTATGGGGTAGAAGGCCATTATGAGATGTACAACTTTTTTTTTCCCAGTGCTGGAATTGAGGGGCTGTTGCGGGCGCTTTTTATACTGATGATTTCGCCCTGATTCAATTTGAAGCTGGTTAGACCTCAAATACCGGAGCATAATTGACAGAGATCGGTGTGGGTTGCCATGCTAATGTCCTGGCTGTGGCTCCGTGGCAGCACCGGACAAAGGCTGGTTGGAATCCGTGTCCAGCAGAGTGTGGCCGGGCCGTGGCGTGTCCCAGATGGGCGCAGGAGTGGGACTGAGCCACCCAGGATCCCCTTGAGCTGGGATCAGTGGGGAGCAGCAGTGGCCCAGCCCCGGGGCTGTAGGACATGAGTCTGTCCCCGTGTCCATCAGTGGGATTGATTTTCGACGGTATTGATACTGCTATAAAGTCCTGTTTATGGAGCTATAATTAAGCGGGGGCCATTTAGCCAGCAGTGTTAAGTGCTGAGCAGATTTATGGCACGGCAGAGCCTTTGGCGGGGTTATATTTCAGCACGAAGCACACCAGGTTTTTATGTGTTCTGCGATTGTGTTCGTGTGACAGTGATTAGTATAATGGGGGTTTCCGGGGTCGTGTTGCCAAGCTGAGGAAACAGCAATTACGGCCTGCTGCAGTATCAACTTAATTGCATACATTTGCAAGCGACATGGGCCCGGGTGAGCGGGAGCAGCTGGCAGGGTGAGCCCTGGCACCCCATGTCCACCAGCCCCAGCCTGCCCCCAGCACCCTGGTGGGTGGGATCTGCTGGGGCTCCATGGGTCCATCACCGCACAGAGTGAAGAGCATCTTCTGTCCAGGCACTGGGGCACACTCAGCTCAAGCTAAACCAGCACTACCAGGGTGCTGGTGGGTTCAGGGTGCCTGGTGCCTGGGGGATGATGTGGGAGAGTCCATGGGAATGTGCTTCTCCAGGAGCTGGCGGTGCTTCACTGACTTCACCAGGGGCTGGGTGATCCACCTGTGTTTCAGCCTTGCTCATGTCCGTCACTTGCTGCAGGTGAGCAGCAGTGTGGCCACACGGCTGCCGGTGCCTGGGTGCTCCCATGGCTTGTCCCTCTGTCCAGGGGACAGGCAGGCCAAACTGCAGCAGAGGGGAGCAGGGGGTGAAGTGATCCAAGGGCAAAAGTGCCAGCAGTAGATTTGCAGCGGTGCAATTAGAGCTCACCTTGGTGTGCACTTGGCAGCCTTTCCTTTGAACTCTCTCCCCCAGCATCTTTCCTGAGATCTGGAGATTTACTGGCTCAGCCCTTCACCATCCTGATAAGGCACAGGGAGGTTTTGCAGAGCAGTTATAGATACCCAGGGAAGGCTGGGAGTGAGCCTCTCCTGAGCATCAGGAATTCCTGTGCCCTCCCCTGGGCAGGCTCCATCCTTTAGCAGGACTTAGGGATGTTGGGGATGGCGCAGGCAGGGCCCATGGGTGCCGAGGTGGCCAGCACCTCATGCCATCGTGGCACCAGCACCGTGCCATCACCACCCTGCAGCGGCGGCTGGAGGGAGGCATCTCTGTAGGAGCCGGGCAGGGTGGGGATGCATGTCTTGCTGCGGAACACTGGTCCCTTGGCTACTGATCTGGAAGCAGTGGAGCATCACATGAGACCATGGATGCACTGCCACAAGTGCATCAAGGATCACAAGATCCTGTCTCTCTTCCAAGCAGAGCCAGGGCTGGGAGAGGGCATCTTCCTTGCTCTTGCCCTTGCTGTGTGCACTTTCCCAATTCGCTGCGGGAATCAGATGGGCTTTTGCCGACTAAGAGGTGTTAAACGGCTCTAAATACTCTTCACGCTGCAATATCTCCACCACAGCGTTTAATCGAGTGCCACAGAAATGCCTATAAATAAATGGAATGCGCCTGTGCCAGTTCCCTCCCACGGCATCTCAGAGCTCGCAAGGAAGTCAGCAAGAGGCTTGTGCTTGGGCTGCAGCTCCTGCCCTCCCTTCCTTGTTCCTATTCTTTTCCTTTTTCCCCCATCTGAGAGTGAGTGCATCTGGCCCTGGAGCCCGGGGACATGGAACTGCTCGGCAGTGATGCCATCCTGCTGGGATGCAGCTGCAGGAGTGAAGATGGCAGGGTCTGGAGCAGCAGCCCAGTCCGGGGCTGCAGGGCCCATGGGGACAAGGCTGGGAAGCTCCTTGCAGTTGTCCCCCCACTGTCCCTGTGGGCCACATCCCGTGGTGCTGGGGCTGGCAGGTGCTCAGGCTGGGCATTGAGCCTGTGGGCACCCTGGCGTTAGCCAGCACAGCCAGGAGCAAACACAGGTGTAGGGAACGAGCAGCAGGAAGGGCACCAAGCGTTTTAAGGCTGTTTATGCTGCTCCTGCACCTGTATGTGAGTCCAGATTCTTTTGTGATTGGAGATCCGCATACTCCAAACCAGATGGATTTCCCATCAGTCTGCCTTGAATCTCCGGAATCTCAGCCTGGAGTCCAAGCAGACAAAATGTGTGTGCGGGGCTTTAGCTGTTGCAAAAGGCACTTTGTCTGTTACTTTTGAGCTGCTGCTGCACGACACTGCCTCCTGGGAAACACTGCGAAATTCGTTCCGTGTTCCCTTCCCCAAGCCTTTATTAGAGAGAACAAACAAGCTTAAGGAAAGGGAGGAGCAGGCAGTGAGCATTTCTTGGCCGTGCAGGTGCTTCTGAGCTGCAGCAGGTGCTCCTTGACATCCCTGTGGCCACAGGGCAGGGGAGAGAGCTGGCAGCATGCACAGTGTTGTCCCCTTTGTCACCCCCTGGCCAGGATGCTCTGTGTGCCCGGGCAGGTGCTGGGGATGCTGTGGGGTCCCTGGGGTACCCCTGTGCCGGCTCCCTTTCTCCACGGGAGCCTTGGGGCCTTGCTGAGGATCCTCAGCCAAGCGAGATCCCTAAATAGGCTCCTCAGCCTGTCAGTTGACTGCCTCTTCAGCGCTGATGAGCCACTCTTGTGTTACTATTTAAAATCCTAATTGCTTTAATCAGCTCGCCTTTAGCCACTGCAGCCAGTGAGTCCAGGGGGCTGAGAGTGCTCCTGCTCCCCTTCCGCCTTCAGCCCCTGCACTCTCCAGTGCAGCTGTGGCCGGGCACCACCCGGGCACCCAGCATTGCATCCCGCGGGCATCCTGCATCCCTGCATCCCTGTGGCCCTGTGGCAAGGCTGGTGGGACAGCACTGGGGCAGCTGCAGAGCTGAGCGCAGGTCCCCTGTGCAGAGGGAGGACAAGGACTTTAACGGATGAGAAGAGGACCTGCTGTAACTGCTGGAAATGCCAGCACTTTAATGAGCTGGGAATTCCTGTGTCCTCTCCCTGCGCTCAGCTTTATTGCCATGAGTTCCCTTCCAGGGTAAAAGTAACCCCTTTCCGGGTTCGGTGCTCGCCAGCTGCCTCCAGCTTGACTCCTCCAAGCGTGGCCTCAGGGTGTTCCTCCATCCTGAATGGGTAGAGGGGTGCGGGGCAGAGCTTTCCTGGGGCTGCCCTCGCAGCCAGCCTCGCTGGGATGGTGGGAGATGCCGGATTAAAATAGCGTGGCACTTCCCCTGGCAAGGGAGGCTTGTGGCAAAGACAGTCAAGCGGCCATGGCAGTGACGAGGAGGATGATGGTGCTGCTGATGGGCCCCTGACACTGGCTGCACTGGGCAGGATCAGAAGATACAAAGACCCAAATTTGTGAGCACAGTGCTGCCACTGAGGGACCCATCCCTGTGTCGTTGCCTCTCTCTGGTTCCCCTCGGAGGTGCGCAGCACAGGGGGATCCCCAGGGGTGGTTCCCTTCCTCAGTATGAGGCTTTGCGTGAAGCCTGGCTGGGCTGGAGGGACCAGGCAGAGGAGGGTCAGGGATGTTGGGGTGCCAAGCACTGGCAGGGGCCACAGCCTGGGAGGAAATGAGCAGGGAGCTGCTCACTGTGGCAAGCAGTGCCAACCTCCCCACCATGGCTGGCGGGCTCTCTGCTCTGGCTCCTCCACAGCTGCCAAACCTGGCAGCGGTGAAAGCATTTGCCAGGGGCCAGTGCTGGCACCATGGGTGTGAGTGCCAGCTCTCATGAACCCACTGCCCCTTGCCTTCTGTCGCACTGTAACTCAACTTCTCCGGGGCACCACTTTCCACCTGCAGCCTCTTTGCCAGTGCCAAATGAGACCTGGTCCCTGTCCCACTGGGCACGTGGCTGCTCCACCTCCTGGCCTCCCTCATCTCCCCGTGCTGGATTTGGGGGCAGAGTGGTGTCCCTAGCTGTCCCTCAGGGCCTGCTGCCCCCCTCACCCATCCTTGTGCCACGACAGCCTGCCCACCACTGGCGTTCCCAGTGATGGATGGGTGACATGTGGCAGCAGCCCCGGGGCTGTGTTGTCCCCGAATATCCCTGGATGAGCAGAAAACCTCATGCAGGGGATTGTTCAACTCACAGCAGCCTTCCCAGGGAGTGAGGACATCTCCGCATTTATTCAAGGACATCCCTTCTCAATTAAATCCCGGCATGGGCTAAACAAATGGGCCGCTGAGATCAAAGGGGTTTTTTTCCACTCTTTTTTTTCCCAAGTCGTTGAAAGGATGCAGTGGAGGCAGCACCGTGTGTCTGGCTTCTGGTGGGGAGAAGAAACTGCCATTAAATTCCCTTAAAGGCATTTCCCTGTGCTGTTGCGGGACTGGAGGAGTTTGTAAATGGTGGCCATGGGGTGATGGCACTGGGCGGCTGTGGTGGCTGTGGGCTAGCCTGAAAGTGTGGGATTGCCCATTGGTGTGGGATAGCCTGTTGCAGAATGCCCACTGGCACGAGACTGTTTGGTGTTGGATTGCCTGTTTGTATGGGATTGCCCATTGGTGTGGAATTCACAGGATCACAGAATATTCTGAGTTGGAAGGAACCCGCAAGGATCATCAAGTCCAGCTCTTAAGTGAATGGTCCATACAGGGATTGAACCACAACCTTGGTGTTATTCACACTGTGCTCTGATGGACTGAGGTAATGTCAGAGGCTAAGGGTGCAGCACTCACTGGCACTGGGGGTCTGGGTGCTCAGCCCCTGCCTGGCCATGTGATGGGGCTTCAGCCCATGCATCCCCTGCTCTGCCTTGGGCTTCTCAGGGATTGATGGTGTCATTAAAGCATCAAACTGGCCCGGGGCCGGCCCCACTGCCGGCTGGAATTTATGGTGGAATCTGCTTTGGTGAAGGTTTTATTGCCACTGTTAAGGAGCCGAGAGTGTGCCAGGGGGCAGTAGCACCAGGAGGACTGGGCAGGGAGGGTCTGCTCTCCCGGTCATTGCTAGTGACAGGGATCACTTTCCAGGGAACCCTTGGATGGGACAGTGATGGGATGCTGCAGCTGTGTGGGAAGGTCATCCCTGTGCCTGTGGTGGCAGCACCATGGGACTGTGCTCTGTGGGAGCACTGACCCCACAGGGTCAGCCCTCCTGGCAGCGGTTTGTGGTGTTGGGTGGCATTTTTGGAGGTGCAGTGCCATTCAGCCATGCACAGCCCCAGGGCCTGGCTGTGTCACACAGAGCCGTCCTGGCCTGCACCACTGCCCACCCCAGGGTCTGACCTCCTCCTGCTCCCTCTGCCATGGATCCGTCATTTAAGAAATCGATCCCTTTGCCACCAGCCCTGTCTCCTTTTTCCTTTTAAATGGTGTCACTCTGCTATTTCCTGGCTTCTCTAATAGATTTTTATATAATCACTACATTGCACTTTTAAAGAGCGATAGATCACATTCATTGCTTTTCCCCGTGATTAATTTCCCATAATAGTCCTCTGTAACACCAAGGCAAAGAGAGGAGAGCAAAGAAAACCCCCACATTATCCACTTTGTGCTCTGAGTATAAATGAATTAGATTTAATTTTTGTTTAATTGTTTCCATAGCTCAGCCTCTGCTAACTTTGCAGGATAATTTATTTTGCAGTCTTGGGGAAAAGAAGTGAAGAAGGTTCCTGTGCCACGCTCTGCCCACGGCAGCTGTTAATTACAGCTGATTGCCTTCCCTGCCTGGAATATTGGAGCCACAGTGGGCTGTGGCCGGAGGGTCCTGTTGCACCCAGGGGCCCTGGTGGGTAGGCAGTGCGGGGTCCGGAGCCGTGGGTGAGCCAGGAAGGGCCGAGCTGGGAACGTGGGATGATCTCATGTGTCTTCACATCCAAACAGTGCGAGGTCTGGGTGGTGTGCTCCTCTCCATGCACAGGGACCTTGGCTTCTGGGAATCGTGTCCTGGGTCCTCTGCCTGGTGCCTAGATAGTGGGGAGAGGAGGCTCTGGGAATCTCCTCCTGGCATCCAGCAACTTCCCTGCCGCCAGTGCCCAGCCATGGAAGCCGTGTCCGTACTGCCCCGGCAGACCGTGGGAAGAGCAACTGGGACAGAGCCACCTCGTGTCCTCGTCAGGCTCGCCCATTAATCACTGACTGCAGGGGCATCGGGCCCTGCTTAAAATGCGCTGGCAGTGCCGAGGTGAGAGCAGGAGCTCAAGAGAGCCACGGCTAATCTGCTCCCTCTGAGGCGGGCTACCTTCGGCCTGTTAATCAGTTGCAGTAATTACAATCCAACTTTATACATGGAATGTTAATTAAAGGAGGGGATGCAGGGACCTGCAGCCTGGCAGTGAGTAGCGTGCCTGGCAGCGAGGGGCTGGGGGGGGCTGGGGGCTGTGGGCACCCCCTGTGCCCCCAACTCATCTGCCACTCCCTGCAGCTGAAGCTGGTGCTGAGCTTGGAGATGGGGGCAAGGTCTAGGGTGATGCCAGGCACTGTCCGGGGTGATGCCAGGCAGGGGACTGGCACGCTGTTGTTGCTGGCACTTGGCACTGTCTCTTCTTCATGGTTCCTGGACAGTGGCTGCTGCTTGCCTCTAAAATTGCTTTGCTGACTTGCATGGATGGATGGATTTGTTGGGGAGCAGGATATTGCAGCTGGAGCTCCACTGCCCTCCCTGCTGCCTGCCCTGGCCCTGATTGCTCATGACTCCCACCCCACCCTGGTATCCCTGAGCCTCCTTTTCTCTGGATTCACCCACCTCTCTCCTGCTGTGTCTCTGTCCTGTGTTCCAGCTTCCAGCCATCACTGTGGCCTTCTGCTGGACTCACTCCAGTATACTAGTTTCACCTGCACTGGAGGGGCCCAAAGCTAGACATGGCATCTAGAGATGGTCCTGTGGGAGGTGATGGCCTTCTCAGGGTGCTGGTGCCTGTGCTAGGAGCTGGCTGGTGCTGGCGTGGGGCAGCTGGAGCCCAGAGTGCTGCGTGGATCCTGCAGGCAGAGCCCCAATACCTGTCGAGTCCCTGCCTGGTCCCTGTCGTGTCCCTGCCTCTGCAGAGCTCTGTGCCATGATGCTTTGAGCAGCATTGTCTGACCGACACCAAGCCACAATTGTCCCTTTCCTGTCCCCAAGGAATATGTACCATGCTGTCAGCCTGCAGCCCCTCTTACTGCTGCTTTGGTGTCCTCAGCTGCACTCACCTTGCCCAGGGGGCCAGAGAGCCCCTGGGGGGCCGGGGCTGCTGAGAGGATCCTGAGGGTCCCTGGAGTGGCAGAGAGTCGGAGTGCAAGGCAACAGCAGGTCCTGGCTGAGCTCCCACTCAGCTGGAGGTGGTGGGTGCTCTTCGCCTGTCCCTTTGGAAGGTTCAGGTGTTTTTTGGAGGAGGGATGGTGGGGAGAGCCTGGCTGGGAGCCGGTGGAGGTGGGGACCAGCCCTGGCGCGGCTGGGGGAATCATTAAAACCCCGGTCAGCAGCCTGAAGTGGCGCTGAGCAATCTGCCGGGGCGTCAGTGCCCTGGATTATTGCTTCGAGCAGCTGAAGGAGAGCAGAGAAGAGGCGTGAGCTGAGAGGAATGACAAAGAGGGGAAGGAGAGGAAGAAGCCCTGGAGGAGGAGGAGGAAGAGGAGGGGGGGGAGGCTGGATCAGTGCTGCAGTCAGTGCAGGGTGCTCCAGCAGTGATGCCCTGCTGTCCTAGCAGCCACTGGTCCCTGCTCCCCAGGCAGTGTGTGGTGTCCTGATGCATGTTCCATTGGTCCCAAGTGCCCCGTCTCTTGGCAGCCTGTCCCTTAGCAGCCCACTCCCCAGAGTCCCTGGGGCTGCTGGGCTCCTTTCTTGTGTCACTTTTGTTTTCACCACTGAAAGGTGGAGTTCCCGGGTCACTCAGATCCCTCTGTCACTTTCCCATGGGGTCTTAAAACCAGGTTCACTAAAACTCTTCTGTCTCTTTGGCTGTTGGTGTGACTCTTCCACCCGTGGGCCGGTGCCATAAGGTAGCTGGTGTCAGAGCTGGCAGGTCTGGCAGAGCATGACCCCACGTCCTGGGCAGCCCCCTCCTGCAGCAGCTCCAGATGCTTTGCCTGCAGTTCGAGCTTTCCCATCTCGTTCATTTTAGGGACTAATTAAAGTATTTCCCCTCCCTCCTTCCCTCTTCTTCCCACACTCTCCCCTGTTCCATACAGCTGCACATGGATTTTAGGGTCGTACTTGTTTACATCAGTTATATTTAATTGAATGGGTGTTTGTTTTAGGAAAAACAGCAGAAATCCCATAAAACCAAATGTTTTTTGTGTCCCACAACTGGCCCCGCTGGGATTGGGGATTCCCAAGGTGGGTGCCCTGGGCAGTCTTAGCCCCACACCCCCCACAGCAGGTCCGTATGGAGAGCTCTGCCCTGGGCGTGCAGCGTCGTTTGGGTACCGTTGCGAGGTGACCTTGGACGCTTACAAAGTGGCTGGGTGGGTTTTGCCCCCTGATCCCACACCCAGCTGGGTCGGCCGCATGTGTTTGCCAGGGATAATTCCCCGTCCTGGCACAGAGATGCTGCTAAACCGCCTCTGCTGGGGCGGGTGACGGGTTTGTTCTTTCATCAGGAGGTTGCAGGGGGGAGAGTTTTAAGAAGAAGAAAGAGAAAGGGGAGGAGGAAGGATAATTATTTTTTCCAATGGCTCTGAGCTGCTGGATGCCTTTAAAGTTGCCTTTGTGTTCCTGCGGGTCAGGCCGGGCAGAGCCTGGCCCGGAGCGGTGTGGTGCGGCCGCCTTTGTCATCGGGGCTGCGGTCTCGGTTATTAGCCAGGATACGGAGACCCAGAACCTCAGATCTTCTGTGCAGCTGGTGGGAGGAATGAGCAGAGCTGCCTTATCACGCTCATTTAACTGGTTAATACATCTTCAGAGCAAATAATGCGGGCTGGGGGTGAACTGCTTAACCAACCTCATTACTATTGTGCATTTAGCAGCTTGGAGGAAGATAATACCTTTCAGGTTTGACCCAATTTTAGTTTTTGTTGTCATAACCATGGAAAATCGACCTTCAGAGACCCTCAGCAGTGAGCCTGAATAGGAAGTGATTTACAGCAAAAGTGCCGTGCAGAATGCTTAATGCACTTGTGCAGGAAAACAGACTGCGGCCGGCTCCTGGCATCCCTGTCCCCACAGCAGGGGCTGGCCTGGCTGCTGGCACCCCTGTCCCTGCTGCAGGGACAGCCTGCCCTGCCCTGGCTCTGGGGCACACGCTGTCTGTACACAGCCCACGTGGGATGGGGTCTGTGGCCGTACCAGTGCTGTGCTTGCCTGCACAGTGCTGTGCTTCCCTCCCCACGGTGCTGTGGCTCTCCTCCGGTCAGACGGAGTGGGGCTGGCCTGGGCATCTGCTTCCCTGGGCACCACTGCTGCCAGGGCCAGAGCCGCTCACTGTGTTGGTGTGGGACCCTGTGGTCAGTGCGCATCCCATGGTCAGTGTGCACCCCACAATCACTGTGTGCCCTGTGACCACCTCTTGGCACTGGTGTGGTCAGCCTGGCTGAGCGTGCCCAAGTCCAGCCCGACACACTGACCTTGGCCAGACTCTCCCACCACCACCAGCCTGTGGCTTTTCTGCCAGTGCCCTTCATCACCCAGTTTGTGCCGTGGGAGCAGTGACAGCCCTGATGCCGTGGTGACAGCCCTGACGCCACGCCGGCAGCGTTCCCATGGGTGAGATGTCACCCGCGCCCAGCGGGGGCGGTTCCCATCGCTTCAGGTTTGTCTGTGGCAGGCAGAGACTTTCCCAGCTCCAGCGGCTGGGGATGCGTGGGACCTTGCTTTCACTTGGATGGGGAGGAGGGTGGCAGGGAGGTGACAAGCCTTCCTCCCCTTTCCCTGAGGCAGCTGTGAGCATGGCTCCACTACCCAAGCCTGGCTCTGTGCTGCTGCTGCTGCAGCGTGTGGGTGGTCCCTGTGGCACGGGATGCAGTTGGCAGCAGTGCCCAGGGCTGGGGGAGCGCTGGGAGCAGGTGATGCCCACGGGGAGTGGGGGATGCCCATGGGGTGCAGGCTCCCCCAGCACATCCCCAGTGGGATCAGCTGGGCTACGGTAGAGGGGCCATGCTCTCCTCCCTCCCTCTACCCGGGGCTGTGCTGGGATGGGAGCACAATGTGTGCAGTTAATATCAGATCGCTTAAATTCTGCTGTTTTGCAACTGAAGGGGAAGCTGCTCCCTCAGCGCAAGAGTTGAAACTCTTTAGCCTTCCTCTGTGTCACCTCCATGGCCATGGATACCTCCAGGTGTGACGTAAGTGAGACCCAGGGAAAAAACATCTTCTGTTTAGCATCAAAATCCTATTACTGAGCACCGTGTTCTGCTGCACAGATATAAGCCGCGGCACAGATAAGTGGGAAATAGCTCCTGGTCGAGCTGGAGCAGGAGCTGTATCTCAGGCTGCACAGGCGCCAAGTGCTGCTTCAGTGAGTTTGCTGCTGAAAGAAAATTCCTCTCCCCTCTCCTCCGCAATCCAGGGAAAACCACCGTGGGCACCTGCTCCCCAGGCCCCCACTGCTCTCCCCAGCCCTGACTGCTGAAGGGCATTTCTGTGACACCCCTTTGCCGTGATGCGGTCCAGAAGAATGTACTGGGCTGGAACAAGGGAGCAGCATCCTTATGGGAGCACAGGGGCAGTGGCAGGGGATCAGCCTCCCGAAAATGAGCATGTACAGCCCCAGTCCTGCTCCCCCCACAGCAGCTGCCAGGCTGGCCCTGGGATTGCAGATGCTGCAGGCAGCTGCATCATCTTTCCATCTCCTCCCTGGGGTGCTGCTGACTTTGATAAAACCTCTCAGCCTTCCAGGGGTTGGCTTGTCGATCTAATCGCTGTGGTTTAGTGTGTGGTAAAAGCCTGGTGGCTCCTGGGGGAGATGCCCCGTGGGGATCCGCAATCCACTTTCCCATCCCTCCTGGGGCTGGATCACTTTCCCAGCAGGGAGGTGCTGCAGGGATGCTCCCCATGGTGAGGGATGCTGTCGACAGGTGAGGGACGCTGCTGGACACCAGTGGGGAACATGCCAGCCCCATGCCCAGCACACATGTGGGTTTGCTTTGGAAAACAGAAGGTCCTGAAAAAAATCCTGCTGTGTTCAGCTCATTTCAGGGATGCTGTTGGGTTTTCCCAGTGTTTGTCATGCTCTGCGCTCACTGCACGTGCATGGTGAGGGGTTCAGTCTTGGGCAGTCCGCACTGAACCCCTGGCTCAGCCACAGTTCCTAGTCACACACAAACCACACAGGGCAGAGGGAAGAGAGGCTGGTGACAGCGCCTGCGGGAGGGGACAGCCAAGGAGGGGCTAGGGGACAAGAAAGGGGGAGGTTGGGGACACTGAGGGGACCTAAGGGAACCAGCTGTGACAGACCAGCATTAAAGGGGCTGGGATGGAGGGGCTGGTGAGCATGGTGCTGTGCAGAGCTCTAGCTCTGCCTGCTGATCAGGAGCAGAGCCTAATGAGCAGGACTAATGAGACAGGAGGGAAATTCCAGCAAGTCTGGGGAGACTGAGGAGTGCCTGTGATGTTCATCGTATCTCTGTGGGTTTTCTGTGGTCTATCCCCAGATCGGTGATGGTGCCTGTCATGGGGATGGTGCCCACTCCCAGCAGTGTGCTTGGCATGCTAGGTGCCTGCTGGTGCCGGTTCCAGTGTGTGCAGCTCCAGCTGCTCCTGGGGCCAGGATCCGAGCGCCTCTGTGGGCTGCCCTTGGCTCCTTACTGGCTCTGTGCTTCTGCACTGCTGGGAATCATATCCTTGTCTGGGCCCTGTGCTGCTGTGGTTGTTGGGATGTGTTGGGACGGTGTTTGGGGGATGCTGGTGGCTTTGCATGGTCTGGGCCAGCAGCCTGCCCTGGGGAATGCTGCAGAGCCAGCCTGGGGATCCCGACTCCCTTCCCATCTCCCTCTCAGCCATGGCTGGTTTGACAGAAAGAGGGGGATTTGTAGCCACACCATTGTGGGCAGATTTTCCCTTCCTATTCTCCTCAGTTTTTAATGAGCCAACCTTGGAGGACCTTGAGCGCTGCTCCCGCAGCTCTGCTGTGACTTATCTCCTGGCCTCTGCCCCTGTTTTGCTGAGGGGATAAATCTCGTCTCCCCGTGCAGAGCCGGTGCTCCGAGCCCTTCCCGCCGCACGGTGCAGGCGTCATAACTCACAGCAGGCGGAGAGGCTGCCTGGCCGAGGTGCAGGGGGAACCTGCTCCGTGCTGTGAAGGATGGGCTGCCCAGGAGAACAGGGAAAAAGTCCCATTACAATGGGGGACAAGCTGTTAAATTATTTCCTCTTATACCTGTGTCAGGGAAAAGTAAGCGTGGGGCTGTGGGCAGCCTCCAGGGAGCCTCCAGGGGAACAGTTGTTTCTTCCCCTTAGGAAGAAGTCTTTGCCTTTCCTTGTCTCCTTACCATGTGCTCATCTGAGGCCAGGGCTGATGATGCTGGGGAGGCATGACCAGCCTCACCATCCTGTGTCAAGGCAGAGACCGGGATGTGTCCTGCTGGGCACCCTGAGCTGGGTACTTCCTGTGTGCCCTGTGCAGCCAAACCCCGTTCCCCAGGACTAGACATGCTTCCCCTTCTTCGGGAACTTTACCAGTGAGTGGGGTCCTGCCTCTGCATGTACTGGGGGCCACTCCAGAGCTACCTCCCAGCCATGGGATAATTGTACTGTTTGAAGGAATGGGCCATGTGCATGTGAGTCCTTGGAGCCATGGTGCTCTGAGGTGCCCTGCCACATCTTCCTCTGTTATTAGTAGTGGTGCCTACACAGGAATGGGACTGGAGCCTCTCTCTCTCTTTCAGGCTGAGAAGCTGCTGCTGTGAGACCCCGACGGCTCTTCCTGACGGCTCCGAGGGGTGAGCACGAGTGTGAGCTCCTGTCTGCCACTGCACCTGAGGCTCCTGCTCTTGGACCTTCAGGTATGTTGTTCCCACCCAGCAGTCCATGTAGGGGAGGGCATGGAGATATTTTTCAGTTGAGGATGAAGCAGCTGCTTCCCATGGCTGTGCCTGGGCGAACAGGGCAGGCTTTGCACCAGGACTGGGTACAGATCCTGTGGGTCCAGACTCCTGTGCGATGGCCTGGCAAAGGGGGGTGTCATGAGCAGAAGCCATGGCTGCTTTGGTCCTTGTGGGATGTAGGATCAAGGGATCTGTTCCTGCCTGGGGATCAGTCCCAGCCATCTCCCTCCTGCTCGCTGCAGAAGTGTGGAGGTCCCAGAGCGTGTGGGACCTCAGTGGTCCCCCTGCAGGGGCAGGGGAGTGTGTGACCGCAATGCACGCACAGCCCTGCACGTCGCAGCTTGGCTGGACCCACTGAGAACTGGCTTCTGGCACCGACCGTGCTACAAACCCCCTTCAGGGCTGCGTGCACAGCTCTGTGTGGTCTGGGCTGAACCCGTCCCCGTCAGTTTGCGTTACATGGACTGGAACCCACCTTGCACTGACACCAGCCTGCACTGGGAGCTTGCACCAGCTTGAGGAGGCGTTAAAATTTAAACTTCTCAAAGCAGAGGGGCTTTCTCCTCCATATGGGGCATTGTCCCAGTTTCTTTCCAGCGCTGTGCGAACCCACAGGCACAGCAGGCACTCAGAGGGGTCATGGCAGCGCTTTGGCAGCCACGCTGGCCAGGGACTGGGCTCTGCTTGGAGTTGTTCTGCCACTGCATGTGTCTTCCAGGGCCCTCCCCACCAACTGCTGCACTGAGGGGACCCCCAGAGCTGGGGCCCCTCATCTCCCACTGACATGAGTTGAGGGGAGTGCCTGGGCAGGTGTGAGTGCATCACTGTCTGGCTCCCAGCAGTGGGGGGTTGTGTGTGCCCCCCTTGCAGTGCCTTCTCACTGGCTCCTCCGCTCTGCCCCAGCCCCAAGTGCCTGCTCGGGAATCATGAAATGGGAGTGAGTTTGAGGTTCCTTGTTGCTTGCTGGGGCAGAGGTTGTCCCGAGCAGGGGATTAGAGAGGCTGTGCAGATGGATTCCCCAGCTGCATTCGTCAGTTCACAGGCAGCAAAGGCAGCTGAGCTCTATGCATCACCTTGAAGCTCTTTTTTTGTCTTTTAGAAAACTTTGGGTGGATGTTATTGCTCATGAAAGCGAGGGGCTGATCATGCTGGGAAGGAGCAGGCGTAGTGTGGGCTGGCACTATTATGCAAGCTTCCCACATGCAGCTCTGCCAGTGCACTCCGTTCCAGAACAACAGCACGCGCCTGCATGCCAGCCCCAAGCCCACCCCCGGGTCTGCCAGAGCACCACAGTGCCACTCTGCCCACGTTGCCCTCACTGGGGGCCCTGCCCGCACCACCTGCACTGTGCTCCTGCATCCTACCACCTGCTCCTGCCCAGGGCCAGCAGCCCCAGGGGTGGGTAGGTTTGGAGTGAGGGGATGAATAGTCCTACCCGGCCCCACAGCACTTTGGTGTGCCAGAGCTGGCCATCATAAGCGCCTATGCCGAAGTGGGAGCACTGGGAGTTCCTTCCAGGACTTTGCACTGCACTGGGACAGGTCTGGCTCTTGGGGCTGGGGCTGTGCTACTTTTTGGGGGCTGTCACCCCAGCCATGATGAATGCTGTGCTCCTGCGCTGGGAGTCATGTGCCCATCTCAGGGAATGCATCTCATCTGCAGGGCTGGTGCAGCCATTGCTGCCAGGACCTGCTCTGGGCTTATGTGAGTTTAGGGCACCAAGTCTCTTCCCCGTCCAGGTTTTCTCCCTGCTGCTTTCCCCCTCTCTCCCTTGGAGCTGTCACCCTCACTGGCCTCTGTGTGTGACTGCCAGCCATGGACTGTGCAGGTGCTGGTGCTGAGCTTGGGGCTCACTGGGCTGCTGGCGAGCAGTCCAGAGCAGGGAGGAACACGCCGATGCAGAGCCCCTGTGGCGACTCTCCCCATCAGCCCCAAACCTGCCAGAGCACCCCCCGAGAGGAGAGTGCTCCTTCAAGGAAGACTTGGAGATGAGCAATGGAAAACATCTGACAGGGGAGCCCTTGAGGCGCTTTTGTTCCAGCGAGTGGGAGTGTGAGATCCGCTCAGACATGAAAGGCTGCAGAGCTCTGTCCCCAAAGTCATGGCGAGGAGGAGGACGGGGGTGTGCGGCTGCACCAGGAGGTCATCCCGGGAACGACTGGCACCGGGATCCCCGCTCCCTCCCTCCCCTTCCAGCAACTAAATTAGGTCACACTTGAAAGTCAGTTTCTTGGCTGTGGATTTAATTTAGCTTTTCCAGGCTAGTTATCATATAATAAATTCCAGGAGATTTATAGAAAACATGCCCAGGGAGGCTTAGCCAGTGTGTAACAAGATTTGTGCCTTTTTCCCACTGTCGAGCAGCTCTGGCGAGTGCAGCACTGCCAGCAGATGTGCAGGCAGAGCTGGGAGCTACCAGGGAGCCTGAGCAGCCCTGGCAATGGGGGAGCTGTCACTCCACATCCTTCTGGGGCATGGGAGGGTCCCAAACACAGCCATCCCCTGCCCCGGCTCCCCAACAGCCGTAATTCACCCGGAGCAAGTGTGTTCTGGTGGCTGTTCACTTTTCTTCTCACCCGGGCTTAACATGGGCAATGCCAAGCACAAGCCCATCCTGGCAGTGCCCGTATGTGACCAGAGGCAGCAGGGTGGCGTGAGGACTCAGCAGCCCCAAGCAGTGCCAGAGGGGAGCGATGGGGCATCGGGGTCACCGGGTGCCTTTCTGCTCAAGGGGTAGCAGTGTGTAGGATGTCCCTGACAGGAGGAGTGGGGGGCCTTGGGAACATGAGACAGAGCTAAAATCGGCGTCTCTTTGCTCTCACAGCTGCTGGGATGGGTTTCCCACCACGCTCAGAAAGGCTGAGCAGGAAAAGGTGCTGGTGTTTGTGGGGATTTACTGCACTGGCAGCGCAGCGCTGGGAGCCGGTGGCTCAGCACGGAGGGCACTGCCAGTGCGCTCCTGCTCTGCTCACTGCTGACGTAGCCCAATTAGTGTCTTATTAGTCACTCCGCGTGTTAAGGCATTAGGAACAATTAAGGGTGAGAAGAGTTTCCAGATGTAGCGGCAAGCGCTGGAGCTGGGAGCTGGCAGGTCTGCTGGCTGTTCCCATATGGAAGTGATCTCATGCACAGCAGGATTCACTGTGGGGCCACGGGGCCAGCCTGGCTTAGGATCCCAGGGTCACTGGCATGTGGGGAACCCCACTGCGGGGCAGCCCGGGGGGCAGTGCCCACCTCTGCCATCAGCACTGCTGCCGGGAGCCACGCAGAGGTGCAAGGCAGCCACTGGGATGCCCATGAATGAGGGGCACAGCCAGGCACTGCCCCTCCCCTGAGCAAGGCAAAGTGCCACCAAACACCGCCTGAGTGCCCTGGGTGTGCTCTGCGGGATTGGGTTGGCAAATGAGCTCAAATCAAATACTTACTTACTGTCAGAGCTGGGTGTGAGTCGGTCCCTCCGTGCACCCAGCAGGCGTGAGGAGGCGCCGTGTCGTGCCGTGCCGTCCTGGTGAGGAAATGGGGAAACGCTTGGCTGCGAGCAGCGACACGGGAGCATCTGGGACACGGCGTGTGGGGCCACCCCCCTCGACAGAGATAGCGCTGTGTTGTGACACTTTGAGGCGCAGGAGAAGTAGCACAAGCAGAGATGAGTGCGACTTCAGAGCCCAAGTGCAAGTGACTTCAGCTCCCCAGAAATAGTCCCCAGGTGGTGCTGGGGGAGGGGACCTGGAGCTGGTAGTTTCTGGGGGTGTCGGTTTGCTCCCGTGGATTGTTCCCCCCATGCAAGGTAGGCTGTACCCTCACCATTGCTCCCAGCATTGCACCCCCATTGCCCCCCACCCCATGGCACTGGAGAGGCCACCAGAGAGGGGGTCAGGGAGCTAGTGGTGGCTCTTGGCAGCAGAGGCAGTCTCTCCTCAGCACCAAACACATCACCCTATGACAAGTACTCTGAGAGGGTTCCACATCAATTCCTGAAGCCCTTGAGTGCCCTCCTGGTGTGGAGGGCTGTGGGGGTCCTGCCCCTGCCCTGGGGCCATCCCCCCAGACACTGATGCTGTGGTCCCCCCACTTGCTGAGCCGAGGCCACAAGGTGCTGGGGGGGCAGCGGAGAGGAGGACAGTGGCCTTCAGCACATTGGAATATTCTCTCTGCTGCTCTCCCATGGGCAAGGAGTGGTGCTTGGACAGATGGTGTTTTTGAGTGGCCTTGTAGCTCTGAGTGGTTCCCTTGGCTGCTGAGTAACGGTGGGAGCCGTGGGAAGCGGCAGCGGTGCTGCAACCTGCTCGCACTGGTGGGAGCCTGTCAGGGAGCCAGGGCTGGGAGGAATGTGGGGTGAGCCAAGGGATGGAGTCAGAGCCCAACAGCCCTGACATGATGGCTACAGGGAAATCCAGCGTGCATCCCCACCACTGCCATGGTGTGTGGGTCCAGGGTGGGCCCATGAGGGCAGCAGGTAGAAAGGCTTTTGCTATGTGGAGGTTCTGCGGGAGCTGCAATCCAGGACTGTGGTCCTGAGGGAACAGATCCAAGTGAGGGTAAAACTGCACTGCAGCGTGTGGCGTTAGGAGTCACCCTGGGCAGGCTCAGCTCCTCTGGCACCCTTGCAGTTTCCTACCAGTTCCGTGAGGGCTGCAGCACCAAGAGGTGTCCTAAATTGGGGAAGGAACAAGGAGCTCTTGGCACCTGCCTGGAGCATCATTTGCATTCAGACGCAGCTCCCCACTGCGAGGGAGGTGGGACCAGCAGCGGGGGTGAGGACACACCGGTGCCGGCTCTCAGAGCATCCCTGGGACAGCTGCGGAGGGGGCTGTGACTCGGACATCACTGTGCTCCAGGTTTCTTCTTTTCATTCTTCTCTGCCTCAACTTCATATCTGAGCTTGCTGTCCAAGACTTGTGCCTTTGCTTCTTCCAAGTGGGAATTGCCATCTTGCTGCGGGGCCGGTGCCCTGTGATGTGATCCAATGAGCCACAGTGGGGTTGGTTGTGTTCCTGGCTGTTCTGTGCTCTCTGGAGATGGAGAGGGTCTTGTTTCTGTCACATGGACCACAAGACCAGCTGGGGCCAGGCAGTTCCCAGTCAGATTCAGGTGGTCTGTGGTAGTGTCCCATGGAGCTGGATGTTGGCCCCTTCTTAGGGGCTGCTCCAAGCTGGGATGTGACACGTGGAAGGGCAAGGGGAGCAGTGGAGGGCGTGGGGGTCTCGTGGACCTCTGAGCGCCGAAGGCCAGGGTGCAGGACCCCGGATTACTCTGGAGTCACCAGAGGGAGTGAGTTGGGGGGGAAGGGCTCCTGCTGTGTCTGGCTTGTCTGGGTGAGGTGGGAGTGTTGCGTAGAAGAGCGGGATGAGGGTACCCTGCAGTGGCTGCGGAGGGATGGTGACAGAGACTGTCCTCTTGGGGGTGCCCTGCACCGGTGGCAGTGCTCCCAGGCAGGAGATGGGGGTGGCTGCAGCCAGGGTGTTCCATCCCAGGGATGGGGCAGGGCAGGATGAGCCCCAGGGGGCTCTGCCCCTTGTGCCACGGGTACTGCCGGGGGGGGCCAGGCACTGCTGGGCACTCAGCTGTGGCGCATCACCCACCATGCTGGTGCCAGGCTGCCGTGCAGCATCTGAGCAGCTCCGGTTAACTTAACATGCAGCAAGTGTTGTACTCAGAGAAATTTAGACGTAATTTTTTGGTGCTTGCATGTAAATGTGGGTAGGTGCTGTCCTGATTGATGGCAATTAGCATTTTCTAACGGTAACAGATGTTCGGATTGCCAGGAGGCTGGTACCTAACGCCCACGCTGCCATCTGTTCCACTGGGCACTGCCTGGGGAAGCAGCACCAGCACCACGGACCTGCAGGGCCGTGCTGGGGTGTGTTTAACAGCAGTGTGCAGGGGGTGTTTATTATGGGGTTTTTTTCTGGGGGAAAATAATAATAATAAAGACGGGTTTGGGTTTATAAATAGTACACTGTTTATTATGGGATGGAGACTTTCCATCTACTCAGCAGCCTGGATTGCTGCACAGAGTTAGGGAAGCAGTCTGGACAGTGCAGGGAGCAGCAGCACTTGGTTTTCCAGGGATACAGTGAGAAGAGGCTCCAGTGTAGTGGCCAATGGGTGTCCATGGGCGAACCCCCTGTCCTCTGCCTGCTCCATGTGGTGGGTGGTCTCTGCTTGTGGGGACAAGGGCTGCTCTGCTTTGGGCATCACCTTTCAGCTCCAGCCTGACTCTCCCAGACAGGGTCACGCCATAGTACAGATGCAGCACCAGCCAAGCACAGCGTGGCGACACAGACACCTTTTCCTGGAGCTCCCAGCACCAGGCAGCCGGGGAGCACACTCACACTCGCACGCTCACACTCACTCTCTTCCCAGATGCTGAAGCTGGTGACTCAGAGTCAGCCTGTGGCTGAGTAATGCACCAAGAAGTGTCTCCATGTGGTTCCCAGGCTGGAGCAGATGCTCCCACGTGGTCGTGGTGTTCAGTGTTTTGGACTCTGTGCTGCTTGGTGACTTTGGTCTCAGGGTCTGCCAGCCCCCGCTGGGCTGACCCCCTTCTCCTACCCCTACACCCCATCCCACTGGAATGCTGCTAGCCCAGCCACTTGCATTCCCAACTTACTGTTGTGTGAGCTGTGTTAGGTATGAGCAGATCATGTATTTCCACCTTGGTTTTCACTGAGCTCCTGTTCTGCATGAGTGGAATTTGGGGCAGGTCTCTCTCTGCCCTAACTCCTCTTCTCTTCCTGTTGTCCTTACCAGTGAACTCACTGGATGTTTTGAGTTTTGCTCCTGCTGTGAGACCTGTAGCTTCACCTCCTGTTCTTCTGCTCTGTCCTGCAGCCTGGACACCAGTGAGTTACCATCCCTCATTCTTGATCCCTCTTCCCTCTTTCCTCATCCCTCTTACTTCATCCCTCCTCTCTTGTTCCTCCTGTGTGGCGAAGCAAATATCTCCATCAGTTTTCAGGCAACAACCGTGTTGGTTTTATCCCCACTTATCCACGCTGCAGAGCAGCCTTGGTAGTGTTCAGTGGTTTCCCTGGACTTGTGACCAGCTGCTCCATCCCCCAGCACTCGCCACTTCCCACCAGCTGAGGATGACTGGTGGTGGATATTGCTCTCACCTGGGTCCAGTGGGGCCAGAGGGATCAGCTGCTGGCACCAGGAGCTGTCCTGGGAGCTGCAGGTGCCAAAACTGGGCGGGGGGGGGGCATTGCTGGACACTGGCAGCTGAGCTGGAGCAGAGCCCTGGCCCTGCCCTCACTGGTGGCCACCATGCCCTCTGGCTGTGCACAGTGTGACTGCATGGAGCTGCTTCTGTGACACGCAATTAGCTCTTCCCTGGGCATCCCTAACATCGTTCTGGAAGGACCCTGGCATTCTGCCAGCTGCTCTGTGAGCTGCTGGGGAGGGAGCAGGTTCCTTGTGAGTGGAAGTTTTCCAATGCAGCTCAGCACCCAGGACAGGACCCAGCTCACAGCAGGACCAAGTGTTCCCTGATCCCACCGTGCAATTCCCAGCACTCGGCTTTTGCCCCGCTGTGGAAGCCGGAGAGATGGTGATTGAAAGACAAAAGGTGAATTAGATGGCAAGTGCTTTCCTGCTCTCGGGAGACCTCCCACACCTTCCTCTTTCTCTCTCCCTTCCCCAGTTTTCCTTTTAAAACCATGAGTCAATCATGGTGCACACAAAGGCAATACTGGGATCCTGCACTGACTGCTGCACTGCCAAGCCCTGCAGGGACAAATCCTGTCCTTGGCACTTGGCAGCTCCAGCGTGAGGAAACTGAGCTGGCTTTAAACTGAACCCCCAGCCCTGCTGAGCCCTGGGACCCCTGTCCTGGGCAGCCTTGGGGGATGGTAAGTCTTGGCCACGGCTCTCCTGCAGCTCCAGGAGACCTGAGGCACTTCTCTCTGCCCTTCACAAGAGGTGTGGCCCTGGCCAGAGCTGGGCACAGTGCATGGCAAGGTGGGGGCATGGGAGTCACCACACTGGACAGAGGAGCCATTGGGCAGATTTGAGATGATCCAAAGCCTCACCCTCATATGAGAGCCACAGTGCTGGCCTCAGGGCACCAAGTGATGCCTGGGAGGTGTGTGTGGACTGAGGACAGGGATGTGGGCTGGGGATGGGGCAAGGAGCTTGAGTACAGGTGGGCTTCTCCCCCATGCTTTTTGCCTTGTTGGAAAACAAGCCTGCTTCATCTTTGTCATTCTTCCCGTCACTTGCTTTTCAAATTCATCTGGGAAAACTTCCTTGGGTGCTCACAGAGGTGTCACCAGCCCAACAGCTTGTGCAGCTCTAATAAAATGGCTCCGTAGCAGAGGGTTTGATCTATTTTTAAAGCAAGCTCCACGCTGTCTCCTCCCGCCCTCCCACCAGCAGCAAAACAGAGCCCGAAGGCTCCTGGGAGCGTGGCAGCGGCGCGGGGTGGCCAGCGAGCCAGGAGCCCATGCTTACAGCCGTGCTGGTGGCAGTGGCCATAGCCGGGGTGGCTGTCCCCATTTCTGCTCTCCGTGGCCGGAAAATGCTCCGAGGAGCAGGACAGGGCTCCCTTGTTTGCTCGATCAGGGAGAGGAGCTCTCTGCTTGGTTTTTATTCCTCCGAGCGGAGACTGTGCTGTATAAATTAACATACGGAAACTTCGCTCTCTTTGGAAGTTTGGTATTTTCTGCTCGTTTGATGCCCTGTTATTAAAACTCAATTTTCTACGAATAAAGTCCTTTAAATAGAATTCATCTTCCAGCGATGACTCATCGCAGAGCAGCAGCTCCTCGCAGGAGAAGGCAGCACGAGGGCAGGTCTGGCACTCGCAGCCTTGGGAATCCCCAGATCAGCTCCCGGGGCTTTGCCGAGTGCTGGGGAAGCCACCCCAGTTGCCTCTGCTGCCCATCCCGCTGCCTCTGCCTGCTCCAGCTGCTGCCCATGCCTAGAGGCTTGGCATGGGAATCAGATCCCTGGTGTGGTCTGGGGTGTCCCTGGAGCCTGCAGACTGGGAGTGCCAGGAGGGACTGTGCTGTCCCAGCTGCCCACCCGCCTGTGCCACAGTGCAGCCCACGGTGGCGCTGTGATGGTGTCACTGTGCTGCCGCCTCCTGCCCGCGCCGTCCCCTGGCACTGGCAGTAACAGCAGGGCATGAGGTAAGCTCCCAGAGCAGGAGGCTGTGAGGAGCAAAGACATGATGGATCACTGCACAGGCTGCCTGTGTCCAGCCTTGCCAGGTGGTGGCCGGGGCAATCCAGCAGCAGGATGTGGGGCACGATAACCTCTGCCCACATCTGTGTTCATTCTGCTGGGGTTGGCTCTGCCTGCACTGGTTCCTTTGATGAAGCTTCTTGGGTGTCAGGGACAGGAATAGGTGCAGGAATTGTGTTGGGGGGAGAAGGTGGATTTTAGGTGCTCACTGGGTGGGTGGTCACTGCAGCAGGTGGGAGTCTGGATGCAGTCCATGTGGAGTCTGGATGGAGGCAGGATGGATGGGCTGTGGCTGAGGAACTCCTCTCCAGAGGAGAGTTTCACCAGCATGTCAGCACATCTGCACAGGGCAGGTTTCCTCCAGGAAGGAAGAGGAGAGCACTAGCAAATCTCCCAGCCCCGGCAGCATCAGGCTAGGGCAGCTCTGAGTGGACCTGAGCTCCAGCAAAAATGAATTTTCTGCCTGCTCTTGCCCCTTCCCTGGGATGCTGCTTACTCCCAGTTCAAGGGTTCCTGCCAGGATTATTACTCTTTCAGGCCTGACATCTGTTAAGGTGACAGCAGCTGGGGAGAGGGAAGGGATTGGAACAAATTTCTCATAAAAAGTAGCTAAGTTGATGAAACCATTACAGTGCCTGCATCCGGCACTCCATCATCATGACACACCAGGGAGAGGGACAGGCAACACGTACACTGAGCTTTCCCCTGGGAGAACAGGGCCAGCCCTCTGTCCCACAGATCCCTGTCCCCAGGTTGTCACACCCCTCCCAGTCTGTCCTCTGGCCATCCTGCAGCCTGGCTGTCCCACATCTGCCCCTTTCCCAATGCTGGTGCTACTGCCGGTGTTCAATGCAAGGATCCTAGAGTCACCCTGGGGGTCCCAGCCCTGGGGCAGAGCAGTCGGGGGAGTGAGCTGGGGCTGGGGCAGATGGGGTGACCAGGGGAGAGAAAATGGGGCTGAGTGCTGGATTCCCAGAACGTTACCTGCTTTTATTAAAAATCAATGATGTGCTTGAGTGGTTCCACTTTGTCTCCCTGACAGCGAGGCCTCTGCGTCAGCCAGGGCGCAGGATCCGGCATCACTCATGGCTCTTGTTATCACCCTCCTCTCTCTGCTGCTTGCCCTCCCAAAACCCAGCCAGCCCATCTTCGCCCCATCAGCGCTGGGAGGTACAGCCAGCTGCTGCCAATTGCTCACCTTCCTGCCTTATTCCCATGATCTACCATGGCCCACTCCTGCTGCACAGCCACCACAACACTTACTTCACTGGGCAAACTCCTGCCTCCTCATCCCTGTTCCCATGGAGGAAGCATGTGCAGTGGTGTTAAAGAAGAGGGAAGGGTTTCCTTCCTCACCACCATGCCAGCCTAACCCTGTTGTGGTGCCACAAGGGTTGACAGTAGCAGCAGCCACTGCCCACAGGAGCCCAGGGCTCTCCAGCCCCACAGCTGTCCTTCCCAGCGAGCATTATTTATTTAACTGGCTTTCAGGCTGTGGGGTGGGCCCTGTGGAGGCTGCAGGTCCACGAGGACCAAGGCATCCCTGGGGGTCAGACCGTGCTATGAGGCTGCTGGTGGCTGGGTGCTCCCTCCTGAGACACATGGGGAGTGTGGCCACTCTGAGCTCCCCTGGCTATGCCATGTGCTACATGGTCCATGCCACCTGAGCCTGATGATTCTCCTCCATGCCCCTCTCCAGCCCCGCTGTGATAAACACAGCACCCAGGAGCTGCTGTGGAGCATCCCGGAGTTGCAGGCAGAGCTGGGACTCCCTTGGCTGGGGTGTGTTTGCCCCAGGTCATGGGTGTCGCCAGTCAGGACAGGTCCCTCTAGTTCTTGAGCGGGGCATCTGCCTGGCTAAGCATGGTGAGACTCTGTTCGCCAGCCTTGGCTCATGTCCAGCCGGGCTCCCTGCATTTCACATTGTGTTAGTGCCTTTTCCTGCAGAGGTGCTGCTCCAGGAACTGTGAAGAGCTGAGAGGACTCCAAGAAAGGTGGCTTATCTTTAGACCAGGTCTCAGAAATTGTTGTAATCCCTTTTCCACCCCCACAGCCTCCTTCATTCTTGGCCAGAAGTGGTCACCCCTGTTAAGTGTTTGCTCCTGAGCTGGTGAAGGAGGCACTGGAATGTGGAAGGAAAACCCTTTTTCCTGGAGGCGTTGAGCTATCCTTTACCGTGACCTAGATGTCAGTTTAATGCTCCAGCAAGTCCCAAGACTCGCATATGAAGTTGCCCAGGGGAAGAGGATATTTCAGGAACACAGAAGCTGCTCAGCAGTGGTAAAGTGTGTGAGCTTTCCCTGGCAGGAGCCATGCTGAGCCTCCGTCTGCTCGTGCCCACCATGCCAGCCATGCCCCCTCTCCTCGGGGTGTGAGCACAGTGCCTGGGAAATGGGAGGGTCGGTGATGCTCTGGCACACAATGGCAGTGCCGTGCAGAGCCCATGGTGCTCTGGGGCTGGTGCTGCCTGCCCAGTGTGTGGCCATCCTGCTCAGAGCAGGAACATTCCCAGCTCAGTCCTGCCAGGAGGAAGGTGGTGCAGGTGGAGGATGCACATGCTGGGTAAATCCAGGTTTGCACTCTGCCATCCCTGTGGCCTCAGGTCCCGTCTTCCCTGCGGGTTCTGGGCTGGACACGGACACAGTGCTCACCTCGCTCTCGCTGCTCTCTCGTTCCAGTCCATGTTAAACCAATTATTTTAATGGAGTGCTGTGTCCCCTGGTCCCCCCAGCCTGAGCCCTGTTCACACACAGGTCTGACGTGCCTTAGCAGATGCCCCAGCACTGAGTGGGTCTGACATGCTGGGGAGTCATGGAGGGGGACACTGAATCTGTCCCCCTGGGTCCTGATTTTGGAGCTCCTGAGAGGGTCACAGAGCTCTGCACCAGGAGAAGAGCTTGATCTGAGACCTTCTGAGATTTGGAGTGGCTGAGAAGTGGTAGGAGATCATTGTGCCCAGTGTAGGAACGTGGTGGCACCACAGGACTGCACAGGGCCAGATTGTACAGGTTGGCTTCAACACATTGATTTGAAAAAGGAGGCAATTTGATTCTGGTGCTATTTATCTTTATTCTACTGTGGCAACTTCGGGTGGGGAGAGGAGCAGGGACTCCCTGCAACACAGCTTGAGGTCACACCAAACCGGTGGGGATTGTCCCCAGCTAGGTCTCTGCACGTCCCTGCCTGTGGACAGAATTGGGAGCTCTTGCCTCCGTTATCTGCCACGTTCCAATGGGCTAGGGACCCCAGGAGGGTCCCTGGCAGTGCTGACAGGTGCTGC
This sequence comes from Acropternis orthonyx, assembly GCA_035583155.1. Lineage (NCBI taxonomy): Eukaryota > Metazoa > Chordata > Aves > Passeriformes > Rhinocryptidae > Acropternis > Acropternis orthonyx. The sequence continues at coordinate 515,292 of JAWWEU010000041.1, read as the reverse complement.
TGCTGCCTCATTCTCTGCCCACAGCTTTCTCCCTCATCAGGCACACCTGCAGGCAGTTGAAGTAAGGAGTGCTTGGGGGATGAGGGGGCAGCTCTTCTGCCCTATGAGTCCCTCAAGGAGGGTGGAGTGTGTTTGCAGGAGGGGACTTTGGAGTTGTATTTCCAGCCTATGAGTGCACTATCACGAAGAGGAGATGGAATAGGTAAGTGGGGTTGTGGTGGGAATTTTGTGCTTGTTTTGGTCTCTCAATGGCTTTTTTCTCTTGCTGCTGTGTGCCTCAGTTTACCTGATTGTTAAACAGAGCTCAGGTGTAACATCCTTCTGCAGACCATGTGGTGTAGCTGGTGTTTGCAGTTGGGTGTCCTGGTGAGGCTGAAGCTTGTCCTTGCCCTAGAGGCTCCTCCATCAGCTGTGGTGCTTGTTGGGGGCCAGATGTTCTTCTCTGCCCTTCCTGGATGGTTGTGTTCCCCCTTCCTCCCTTGTTCTTCGTGTTCCTCTGTGCGTGGTGGGTTTGGGTGTGTTCTGTGGGCTCTGCCAGGGCTGGTCCTACTGGGTCCCCCCACTCTCTCCTGCTGCTGTTGCAGCCTGTGTGGCACAAAGCACAACTAAAAAGTTTATGCTTCCATCTTGTGTTCCCCTGTGCATGATTTAGAGCTGAAAGCCTGGGCTCTGGCACAGGGAGAGGGTTCCCAAGATAAAATAATCTCTGCCAGCAGCTGAAGTGACAGAAGCCCCATTAACAGCAGCATATGCCTGGGAACACCCGTGCTGCGCGGGAGGACGATGCGGAGTGGGGGGAGTGCAGGAGCAGCAGCCCACAGGAAGGGGGGATGTGGGAGCTGGTAATTACTCTGCTGCCATTGGGATGCTCCTTGCTAATTTACAGCATTAGTGGAATTGGGATGTGATTCTTCCTCCTGAGCCTGGGCAGGGCTGTCCCCTGGTGCAGGCAGACGTAATTATCTGCATTTAACTGAGGGCTTGTAAAATGTATTTGTCTTGCAGAATGTGAGTGTAATTGCTGTGAATTAAATACGATGCAGTTGTGGCTGGAGCAGGACCTTTCCTGATGGGGAGCACACAGAGGTGGGGCTCCCCGGGCTGCTCCCTTACCCCCTGTGCCAGCAGGGAGGGAGCTGGGGAGGATTTTGGGGGTTTCCAGGCACCTCCCCAGTGTAAACCTTCCCTCCGTCGCTCTCTTGACTGGATGTCTGTGCTGACTGGATGGATGTACTGACGGGAGAAAGCCAGGCAGCCTGTGAGTATTCCTGGGGATCTGCCGGTTTATCGTCTCTCTCAGCATCAGTCCCAGAGGCTGCCTGGATTTAACTCGATGTGTGCGTTTGAAGACGCTGGTGCCCATGTGCAGCTGGTGCTGGGCCACTGCTTGGGTGCAGGGCTTTGTGGTGAGGGTTCTGCCCTGGTATCCTGTTATCCTGCCTGTTCCCAGCTGCAGCATCCTGGGGAGGGGCCCGTGGAGCTCCTGGCAGGGTGGGGAGCAGAGCCTGGGCACTGCTTGGTGGCCTTCTAGGGGGCACCACTGTGGGGGACACCAGGTGCCTCTGGGCTCAGGGTGCTCAGTGGGATACCTGCCATGGATCTCCCCAGTTCTGGTTGCCCACATCCCCTCCCCAAGGCAAACTCCCAGGGAAGTTTTAAGGCACTTGGATCTTTGCTGTCTGAGGAGTCGTTTCCTTACCTGGAATGGTGTGACAAACCCGTGGCTTGGACCTGCTGAGCCTGGAGGAAGCAGCACTGGGGTGACAATGGTGTCTGCTGTCCCCTTGGTCCAGGTGCAGCTTGCTGGCTGTCACAGGGGTTTGGGGACCATCCTGCTTGGAGGGGAGCTGGCAGGAGGGGAATGGGGACAGCCAGCCACTCTCCATGGCTGTCACACCCCTGCACCAGTGCAGGATCCTGAATGTCCCCCCTTCTCTGTTAGGGTGGCTGTACCCCACTAATAGTTGGAGTGAAAGACTGTGGAGGGGTGACAAAGGGAGCAAATGTTGTGGGAGTGCCAGCAGTGTCACTGGGATGCTGGGACCATGCTTGGGATCTGTGCTGGAAAAACACTGGTGGCATGGGAACTGTGCAGGAAGGAGCTACAGAAATGGTTCATGGGCTGGAAAATCTGCTCTGCTGTGGGAGACAGAGCCTAAGTAGGTTGAACTTTTCATTGAAGAGAAGTTTAAGAGGTGGCTTTGCGACGTGGGTTGTTTTAGGCTGTGATCAAGAGAACTTCATGGGTACAGAGCGCTCTAATTTAGCAGGGAAAAGACATAACAAGATCCAGGCTCTGAAAGCTCCAGCAAGACAAATTCTGACTGGAAAGGAAGTGCGTATTTTTATCAGGGAAGGTAATTAACCACTGGAACAGCTTAAGCCTGTGGGGGATTCTCTGTTGTTGATATCTCTGGATCATATCTGGGTATCTGGGAGTGAGGCAGTGGATGGGATGAACACGGGATTGGGGCCTTTGGCCCGTGTTCCAAGGCTGCATTCACTAAGTGGCCTTCCAGCCCTGGGCTGTAATATTCAGTGTTGGTACTTGGGGATAAGTTGAAATTTGGGTTACACAGATGAGATGGAGCACTAAAGCACTTAAAATGGGAATTGTGAGAGTTTGTCTCTGTGGAGAAGGGGTCTTATTTTCCCTGGGGATTTTTAGAGGGAGGTGCAAGGTGCCGAAGTTGCCCTGGAATCAGGCCCCTGCCCTTTCCCCCCCAGCTCAGTTCTGGCCCTGTCCCCATTTGGTATCTGCAGAAAACCAATGAAAACTTTCTCTTCTTAATTGTGAAAATTCAACATTCCAAATCCAGGCCTGTTTGGGGTTTTCCAGCCCATTTTTTGTGCCCATGCTGCAGTGCCCTTGGCCAGACTTGCTGCTCAGTGTTATTTACCCACACTGTGTGATGGGGCAGCAGAAACTTTCCTCAAGTTAAAGCAAGCTGTGTTTCTCCCAGATCAGAGACCTGGACACCTTCAGGGGGAATGAGACGGAGGTGTCCACGACACACCAGCATTGACTTGTGCAACCCCTTATCTTGAGCTGGGTCACCATGGATGGATGGATTTGCCTGTACCACAGCCCTGGGTGCTCTGTGGTCGGCAGCAGCCCCTGGGCTGGCACAGGATCTGACCCTGGCTATCGGCATGGGCAGCACGTTGTCAGGGCATTGGCTCAGTGTGTGCTGGAGGGTTCCCAGGGCCATCCATCTGCTCCTCAGCAGCAGTGGGAAGTTGGTGCAGAGCCAGCGAAGCTCTGGCCATGGGCCGGGGCCAGCCTGCTCAGGAACCTTCCACCTGGTCTGTGCGTGATGGAGGACGTGGGCAGGAGCTGCCCATGCCACGCTGCTGGTGCCAGGTCCACAGCTGGCACCCAGCATGGTGCTGGTGGCCAACTGTGTGCCCAGGGCAGGAGCATCCTCTCCTGTGGACAAGGGCTGCAAATAGCTACTGAGTCAGGCTCTGGAATGGGACCATCTTCCCAGGTACCATCATTTTCCTGATAGTTCTGAGTGTTTCCTCTGCTCAGAGAATGAATCCTGTGTCAGAGGGCAGTGCCACAGGACAGGGTTGTTGAGTGGGATTTCTGTTACTCCTTGGTGAGATGGGGGCTCATTGTGCCCCATCCCCTGGGTCAGCGTGTCCCCCTCTCCTTGCTCCCAGTGCTCACCCAGCACTTGTGGGCTCCACACCAGGGCTGAGGCAGCACAACTTGTGCTGATCTCGGTGTATTCTGGGCATGCAGAATTGCTCCTGCAAAGGCAGAGCTGGTCCATGCCATGGAGCAGCTGTCACATGGTGCCTGAGGGCTGTGGGCAGCATGGCAGTGGCTCTGCCCAGCGCAGCACGGCTGGTACGGCAGCACCGTGCCCGACTTGCTGAGGTGTCACTCCACATGTCTGCCCTTCCCCTTAATGCTGGATCCAGCTGCCAGGGGGATTGTGGGCACTGGCCTTTTTGTCTGGGGGGAAAGGGGAGGAAATGGGGAACATGACATGGGAAGGGTTAATACAGAAAGAATTTTACCCTGTGGCGTAAACACCACCGAATGCATGTTTGCCTTCATTTGCATATTGAAACATATCCTAAAGGCCCCTCATTTGGAAAGTTCTGTTTTTTACTCCATCTTCTTATAGAAGGGAGGAAATTATTCATAATTAAAAAGTAATAATAATGCGGAATGAAGGAACCCAGCTGTATAATACCCAACACAAAAGGGGGAGCATGGGGAATCTATTTTTAATGGTTTCCACAGCAACTGCGATTTTGTTTACAGTGATTTTCCTCCTGTGCTGTGAGTCTGTTCCCAATTTACATTTATAAGGAGCTCTTGTATGGGAAGCCCATCACTGGAGGGTGCTCTGGCACTCGGGGAGGATGCTGAGAAGATGTAGTTGTGGAGAGGCTGGCTGGCGTTCGTGGGATGGGCCATGGTGAGCAGGACCCCCAGAGCCAGGCACCTGCCTGGGCATCGTGCCCTGGGTGCTGCTATCCTGCCGTGCACGGCTCTGGGGGCTGTGGGGCACAAACAGCTGGTGAAGCCCAGGCAGAGACACTCAGACTTACAGCTGCCTCCAGGAGCTGGATCGTGACACTGCCAGCTGGCCATGGACACCCGCCTGCCTCTGGGCATGACCAGAGCACGGTTCCCTTGGGAAGGCTGTGGCTCTGCTGGTGCTGGAGGAGCTGGGAGTTGAACCCCCACAGAGTGGGGGAATGCCTGGGCTGTGCCTGGAAAGGCTGTGCCAGGTGTGGGGGTCCCTTGTGTCTGCTGAGCCAATCTGTTTGCTCTGAACAACCTGGGGGCACTGGTTCTCCTGCTGCTGATACTGGGGAGCCCTTTCGCCTGGCAGGCACTGGCACAAGATCCAGGAGCTGGAAATTGAACCTTGTCCAAGAGGTGCTGATTTTTAACGAGGCTGATGGAGCATTTTGCTGGGAGCTCATTGCATTCCCTGGCACTCAATATCTCCCTCTGTGGCTCCTGAAAGCAGATGTCAAAGAGTTGAAGTGAGTGCTCTGATTCCTGTGGGAATAACCCAGCTTCTGGGTGGAGAGTGAAGAAGGTTTGTCTCTGGACCCCGTCCTGGAGTCTGCAGAGGATGGTTTTCCTGTGGGAGGATGAGGAGGCAGATAAGGTCTTTCCTGAATTTTTTTTAGGTTCCCTCCTCTTTCTTCTTCCAGGAGTGGATGTGAACATTCTCCCCCTTTCCTTGTGCCCATTTGTCTGTGTGTGTCTCTAGGGATTGTGGCCCAACTCTCCTTCAGGATGGTGACAGCACACCAGCACTGAGGATCCTGGGCCAGGACTGGCTTTGGCTCTACTCTCACCCTGTGTGAGAGGGTGTCCTGGTGTCCCTCAGGATCAGATCTGCCCCTCCCCTGGGACCTCCCAGCAGCCTGGTGGGGCATGCTTTAATTACAGATGCATTTTCATCTGTAGAAGAGCATGGTCTGCTCTTAGTGCCAGGGTCTGAGTCGATGAGTCTGGGCTTGAGCACCCAAGGGAAGGTGAACTTGGAGCTGATGTTTTAGGGCTCACCGGGAGCCAGGGCGATCCCATCTGGGCTGCTCAGGGGATGCTGGCCCCTTCCAGCTGCGTGGTGGGAAGCTGCTGCCTGGAGATCAGCTCTTTTCATGAATCAGTAAAAGAAGGTTTTTATCACCTGTTCCATCTAATTTTCTGCGGTTTGTAATGGCTTTGGGAAGCAGGTAATTGCAGTGATTGCGTTCCATGTGTGGCATTAAAGGGAATTGAGGGGACTGTTTGTTAATTAGCTGTACTTGTGTGGAACCTGAAACATATTAACCTTCACAGAATCCCAAACTATTAGGGATGAAGAAGGGATTTAATGATGGGAGAAGCAGAAAAACAAAAAGCAATTAGGGTTCTTTTTCCCAGCATTGTGGGTGTGTTAGAGGGTGGGGGGTGACTGGCAGAGCAGCCCAGCGAGCTCGGGGAGGCGGGATGGGATGGGATGGGATGGGATGGGATGGGATGGAGCCCAGAGCTGTGTGCAGGAGCAAAATCCTCAGGCAGCAAGAGGATTAGCAGGGAGAGCAGGACACCCCTGTAACCTCCTGATGCTGCAGATCTCCCCCATTTTTGGCTTTGTCTCATCTGATCTGGGATTCGGATGCTCCTTCCCTTTAAAATCCCTGGAGGTGCTCTGTGTTGCAGCTGAGGAACAGCCCCATGGTGCCACTGCTGGCTTAGCACCCTGAGGCCATTGTAGAAGGTGTCATGCCCCTGTAGGCTGAAGTTGGAGGGAGCGGGGTGATGGAGAGCCAGGGCTGAGCAGTGGCTGTACTGGGAGAGCCGGCTTTGGAGCCGCAGGAAAGTGTGGATGGTGTTTCCATGGCAACCGTTCAACATAAACTCTCGGTTCCCTGATTGTCAAGCTTGGGATCAGCCCTGGCTGCTCCCCCCCGTGGCAAAACCCTTCAGATGTTGGTTATTTTCCACACCTCGGTGCCAGTGCCAGAGCAGCGCTGGGAAGAACCACGGTGGCTCCTCTCGGGTCTGGGAGCGAGGGCTGCAGGACCGGAGGCTGTCACTGGCTCCTCCAGGGGTGTTAACCTGCCCCTGCTCTGGCTGCACAGGAACGGGACAGGCTTCTTGCTTGCTCCCGCTGTCCACTGGGTGCTGGTGGCTCAGTGACTGGGTGTCCTGTGGCCCTCGAGGGATGCAAAGCCTGGACGGCCTTGGGGAGCTCAAGTGTGCACATCTGGCTGCCCAGAAGTTTCCTGCTGGGAGCCCTGTGCCTTGCCCAGCGATTGTTAGTACCCATTAGCACCATGCAAACAAACTCCCTGCTCCACTTATTTCACCCAGCTCCCGATTTAATTAGGTTTTCCAGTTTTCCACTTGTCCTGGGCCGATCACTCCTTAAAACAGTGGAGAATTAATTTGCACCTGCTGTCAGAAAGTCTCTCCCCAGTTAGAAAAATAATTAAGCCATCATCACACATCGGGGGTAATGAATCACTGTGCTCAGTTCCCTTCACAGGTCGTTTGTTTTCTTCCACAGTGGCAAAGAAGGTGCAAACTAAATGTGAGCAGCTGCCAAGTTATCCCCTTCCCTTGCTGTCCAGTTTCATTTGAGCTCCATGGATTTTCCAGCTAGGCTGGGCCATGGCCTTTTGGAAAGGTCTTGAGCAGGCGGGTCAGTGGTTTCCCAGGGATGAGAAAACCTGGGTTTGCTCTTTTTGCTGCCTCGGGGGTCCGTTCCAGTTGAAGTGGCCTTGGAAAGTGCTGGAAGGGAAAGGAGAGATGTGGCAGGAGATGGGCCAGGGGCACCCCTCACCCAGGGCCAGTGCAGTGGCTGTGTGGGTCAGCACTGCAGAACTCGGGTCTAATAAATGTGTTTTAGTGGTTGAGTCTGGCCACACTGTAATATCAGGGAGGAAGTGATCTGACAGGCAAGAGTGTAGAACTGCTTTGTGTTTGCATGATGTGACAGAATTAGTGGCTTGGATGTAAATGTGCCCTTGGATTTGGGCTCAGGAAGAATGTTCCTCTCGATTAGCTTGGCCGTGGCTTGCTGGAGGCTTTGTCCTTTCATCCAGTGCAGGTGGGTTCTGTTCACGGGGATCAGATGAGGACTTAAGTGACCTATTTCCAAGACCCTCTGACCCTGTCTCCCTTCCTGGGCCATGCTGCACTTGGGCCGTGTCCCCTTCCGTCCCTGGCAGGGTCTCACGTGCTGAGTGTGAAGCTGCCACGGTCAGATGCGCCTCAACATCCTCTATGGCTTGTGACAGAGGCAATGGGGAGACACCACATGCTTGGAGAGATCCCAGATCTCTGGAGATGTCTGGAGCAGCAGCCAGGCTGCCTTTGCCTCCTCTCTGTGACAGGCACGTGTTTATCTTTCCTTGGGGGTTCCCCTGTACGCCGGCAGCCGCTGGATGCTGGAAGCTGCCTCGCTGTGGGGTAAGGCAGAGATTTGGGAGAATGCAGCACAGATGGCACCTTTCCTCCTGTCCCCTTTTCCCAGAGCCTGGCTGGCGCTTCCCCCTCTTTGCAGTAAATCTATCTGTCACTTCGCATATGGGAAGCCTTTGGGGGAGTGAGGGTGGGACGGTCTCACCCAGGTGGGAGGGGGCTGGGTGAGCTCCACGCAGCTGCTCTGAATGCTGCTGCTGTGATTCTGGGAATGGCTGCTCCTACCCCTTCCCTCGGAACAGCTTGGACATGGCTCAGCAGTGCTCCGGGTCCACAGGGATGGGGATGAACATGCCTGAGAGCGAGGCCACCGGATTCCTTACTGGTAACCAGTGGCCCATCTGCTCTGGTGTCACCTGCCATGAATCTTCCTCTGTGCTGTGGTTCCCGAATGCCGGGGCTACTTGAGGAGCTTTCCCAAGAGAAGAGCATCTCCGTAGTTCGAGACTGGTTTGCGTTATGCTTTTGCAATGGTGTGAAGCACTGGTGGCCACACAGTGCCGTGAGCTCCTGTTCTCAGCGTGGTGACTGAGAATGAAACTCTTTCCTCTGCCGGTCTGTGCTCACACCTGCTCCCATGAATGCCCGGTGCCCACTTCAGTGCCAGCTGATTAAATTAAAGTCCTAGTGAGTTTGAATAATTTTCCCTGTGAAATGTGGCAGATGGCCTCCATTAGGCGTCTGCTCCCAGCATCTGCCAGGATGTGATCAAACCCTCTTTGGAAAATGCACAAAAGGGATTGGAAGTGGAGAGACCTGGGAATGGGAGCCCATCCCTTTATCCACTCGTTTGGAAGCAGTTGGTGTTCTGGAGGAGCAGCATCCACACGTTCCTCCGACCACTCTACCTGCAATACCCTGAGGCAGGAGGAGGGTGGGGGGCTGCTGTCCCCATCCCACCATCCCAGGTCATCCCCAAGATATGCGGAGCCAGGAAACTGGGTTCAAGTTGGCCTGGCTGGGGCTGCAGAGAGGGTGGGCTTCCAGGGCACTGCTCCTTCTCTTCAGCTGGGCAGTCAGAGCAGCTGTCCGGGGAGCATTTCGGCCTTGGGGATCCTGGGGTGTTTGCACTATTCCAGGCTAGGCTCTGGGACCTCTGCTCAGCCCTCCTGGCCATCCTACTCGTCCTGGGGTGTTCCCTGTGCACTCGCTCAGATCTGTGTTGTAGGTGGTACCCGGCCTGTGTGTGCTTATCCGACATGCGGCGGTCCCCGCGCCGGGACCCTGTTACGGGGGTGCAGGGCAGGGAATGTTGTGTCTGGGGTGGGGGGGGTCTCATCTTCAGGGAGCCGGACAGACCGGGAGGGCCTGGGAGCGGCGGAACCTGCGGTGGGGCCGGGCGGCCGGTAGGGGGCAGCGCCCGCCCGCCCGTCTGTGGGGGCTGCGGGGGGAGCCGCGGGGGGTACCCGCGTGTGCGGGACCGAGGGGGCACCCGTGGGGGGCCACCGTGTGCGGGACCGGGGCGGTCCCCCGGCAGGAATGAGGAGGGGGCTGCGCTGGGTGGCTGCCAGTTTCGGGCAGGGAGGGGCAGCGCGCCACGCGGATCGATACGGATGGAGGCTTCCCTTGCAAACAGCTTAATAAGGCGGCGAAGGCGCCAGAGCTGCGCTGGAGCCGCTGTAGGAGGCGCTGGGACGGTGACACGGTTGTGCTGGGGAGGGGATCCCGCTGTCCCCCTGCCCGCAGGGTGGGCCAGATTCCCGGCTCCCGGTGGGAAGGAGCGGCTCCTCAGCCTTTCCGGGGGAACACCAAGCACAGTTCCAGTTCAAACCCAGTAGAAGGTACCAGTAGAGCCCCGTTCCCGGCCCCAGAGACCCTGCAGTGGGATGAGGTGCTGTAGCCTATGCTGTGTTTGGGAACAGGAGGCACTGCTGCTGCCTCTGCCCTCTGGGAACGGCTGCAAGTTGGCAGATAATCCACGGAAGAGCCTTGGGTGCTTGGCTGGGTGTGCTGAGCACCCACAGTGGGACAGGGAGGTGGGAGGATCCCTGGAATCCTGTGCTGGTGCAGAGGGGAGCCTGGAACTCAGTCTGCGCCTCTGCCATGAGGCCCTACTGCGTCCCCCTGCACTGGTATGTGTGCCCTGGTTATAGAGGTGTTCTCCTTCCTTGCTCATTTAGCTGTTGTAGTGTTCTTTTAATTAAATTAGCATCTTCTAATACATTTTGTCCCGCCATTACAACTTAATGTCTCTGCAGCTGCAGGGAGCTTGAAGGAGCTTCAAGGCGCATGGTGGGGTGTGCAGCCCCTCTGGTGGGAGTGCTGGAATGAGCTAGCATTGCCCAGTCCTGACCTTTCTGGGATTCTGGGTCCTATCTATCATCTTCTGAAGTTCCCTGGGACCTGTCAGGAGCAGGAGCACGAGCATGAGCATAGGGAGCTCCATCCTCACCAGACAGCTATTCCTGGATAGTAGGAGAAGGGGATGGAGCTGTCCCTGGAGACTGGGCAGCTCAGTGTGGCCTTGGTGCTTGTCTGCTGCCTGCAAACTATCAGGACCTGCTTGTCCTCTGCCAGGCACGCTGCGCATTGTGGTGGTCAGGCAGACTCATGAATCTCCTGTCTTTGTCCCCTGCAGATGGGGTCCTGGCTCCTTCTGGGTGCTCATCACTGGTGATCTGCACTGCGGGCACTGCTGTGTCTCCTGCCAGGGCCGCGCAGGTCCCTGTACCCTGTGATGGATGCACTAGCCTCTCTGTTAATGTCTTCACACAAGTCAATTCTCTTCCTTAAGCAACCTTTGAGTGTGACAGCTGAGTGACAGTTGGCCAGCAGGGAAGGTAGGGCTCTTGCAGGGCCAGTCTCCATCCTGCTGGGCTCCTGTTGGTGGGCTCCAGCCCTGCCACAGGAGGGCTGGCATGCTCCAGTGGGTTGGGAGCACATGACCATTGCGGATCCAGGTGCCCAGGGGAGACAGGCAGTGATGGGTGCAGCTGGAGAGGTGCTTGTGGCTGGAGTTTCCCCCTGAGAGGGGACCCTTCTCCCTGCTGCTGCTGTTGGGGCACAGTGTGGTGGGACTGGCCTCAGTGCTGGTTGTGCCAGGTCTCCAGGCTCCTGGTTTGGGGTGATGGTGAAGGTATTACAGCAGTGCTACTGTGGATGCTGTATATGGGATGGTCCCAGCAGCATCTCAGCGAGGAGAGGAACTGGTCCGTTCCCCCACAGAAACTGGTCCATTCTGTGCTACAGAAAGGGTCTGCTGTAGTCACTTTGCTCTGTGTGTTTGCTGCAGTTGTCTCCTGGGTCCGCGAGGCGGGGCCAGCAAGGGTTCCCCGTGGTCACCCTACCCTGCCTTGCTGAAGTGCGGCAAAACACCTCAATTGTTAGTCGGGGCTTGTCAGCTGCATCGCAAGAGCAGCGGATAAAGTGTTCCAGCGAAGAAGATAATTGAAAATCAAAAAAGACTTTGTTAATTTGATTAGGCAGAGCCATAGTTGAATTGTTCTTCATCAAAAGAGATTTAATTTTGACATGCAATTAAATCCTTCTGCTGTGCCGGTGCCCTGCGCGTTCCCAGCAATGGGGCAGCTGGGTGGGAGATCTCCAGGACAGCATGGGGCTGAGCCAGGGGGCAGCGGGGAAGGGCAATGAAGGAGTGTGGGTACCTACAGCCGTGGCAGGAGTGCTAGGATGAGGAGGGTCTGGCGTGGCCAGTGCTGCTCATTTAGCACTGATTTGGAGTTGTCATTTAGCTGCTTTAACTCACTGCATCAGTGCAGAGGCAGCTCTGAATTCGCTCCCTCCCTGGGACTGTCCCCTTGCCCTGCCAGCCCTGATCTCCTGGGGATAAAACCCTGACATGCAGGGCTGCAGTGGTGGAAAAAGGGTCTTTGCTGATCGCTGGGTTTGGTGCAGCAGGACAGCAGCTCTGCCACAGGATTGGCACCTCTGGCCAGGCAGGAGCTCCCTGCTATGCAGGCAGCACTGGCACTGGGGTCCCTGTGAGCTCCAGCGTCCTCCTTGCCAGCTACCCCCTGTGCCAGTAAGGCAGAGGATTATCAGTGCTGCTGAGCTGAGGTGCCATAATCCTTCCCCGCTTCACTGGCGGGGGCAGTGGCTGGCTGGAAATCCCACAGTCAGGGTTGTGGATTTAGAGCTGGTGGTGAGAGTTGGAGCTCAGTGGGATGTGACAGAGCTTTAAAACCTGTGAAAAGATATCTGTGTGGCTCCTCGGGTGGGAGGGGAGAGGGGCCTTGTAGCGAGAAGGAGCTTTAGGAGGACTCACCGCAGGTCTGTGTGCTGCAGCTGTGGCACTGTGCGATGTTCTGCCCTGGCAGGGGGAACCTGGTGGTGGTGTGGGCGAGGAGTCAAGGGCTTGTTGATGCTGCACCTCCCTGGGACTGGGCTCTATGTGAGGCCCTTCTGCCTTTGTGTTGCTTCTGGCAGGGCTAGGTCCCAGCTCTGTTCTGAGCTGTGGGCTGGTTCAGCGTGGGGCACCCACTGAGCTGAGCTCTGTCCTTCCCCTCCCTGGATTGCCATCAGCCTCCCTGATGTGCCAGACTCGGTCCTGCCCTTGGCAGGGAAGGTCTCCAAGGTCATGGTGTTGACAAATCCTGCGCTGCCCGCACACCCTGCCCACACCTCTCCTGGGCTCAGCGCTGGCGGCGAGGCTGGGAGCTCTTGGCACCGAGGGATTTGGGCTGCACTGATCTAATGCTGCTTAGACTGGATGGAGCCACGTGGAGATTTTCTATTACAGCCTTGCTCATCCACTTGCCAGCCCAGGCAGCACAGTTCAGAGGCATCAGATTTGGCCGTGCAGGAGTGTTTTTAATCCCTGTGCTGATGGGCTGTTGGAGGTGCCTGGCACAAGCTCTGGACTGGCAGCAGCTCTTTGCTGGTTACTCCTGAGCAATGAAGTTCTCAGGCCCTGGGAGGGCTGTCAGAACTGTGCAGTCCTCACCTTTCTCTCAAGGAGATGGGCTGAGGATGAGCCACAGGGCTGGTGTAAATTGGGTTTCCTACTCTGGAGTGCAAGGTAGCCAAGTCTTGCCCACAGTCCCTCTCCTCACTGCTTGTTGCCATCCCTTTTGCCTTGGTTTGTCTCCCTCCCAGCTCCTGCAGTGCCATCCACCTGGCTCCCCCAACCTGCCGGAGCTTCTGCTACACATCCTCATATTTCCAGATGTTTTCCATGTTGACTAGCCCAGCTCCATGCAGTTAAGCATGCACCAGGCTCTTCTGACCATGGTTATCTGTCTCTTCTGCTTGCCCTTCTTGGGAGACAGAGTTTTCTGTTGGATTCCTCCATCCTGTGCTCCAAATGGCAGTGGGAGGATGAGGACCCACTGGGGACTACTTGATGTCAGCTGTGGGAGGTGGTAGGGCTGAGCCCTGCCCCAGCAGCTCTGGGGTGCTCAGGGCAGAGTGGGAGGTGGGGAGTCCCTGAGCAGTCTTTGGTGCCTTCCTGGTGGAGGTGGGTGCTTGGACAGCTTGCACTGCTGCAGCCTGGGCATCCTTGGCTGCTGGTGAGGCTGCAGGATGTTTTCGGCTGTGGACTCTGCACCTGACCTGTCTCCCCAGGGCTGTGCAAGGAAAGCGGATATTGATCTGTGTCGTCCCTCTCGCTTGGCTCCCCGGGACTCTCCACCAGCCCCTGCCCTGGGCTGGGTGACTTGGGCAGCAGCAGATGTGACAGTGCGACCTTCCTGCGCTGCCCGGCTGCTCCAGCTGCAGCTGACAAATCTCGGGCTGCTCTAATTGCCTTTGAAAGTGTGAATGGAGAGCCAGAGGCACCATACGAGGGCCAGAACCCCCCACTGCCTGCAGCAGCCAGGGAGCCTCTGCCCGCGGGAGATGTGGTGAGGATCAGAGCGATCTGCCCGATGAGCCTGAGAGCGGGGTGGCCCCAAGGACCCCCGGGGCGCTGGGAATGCCGGCGGGCTCCGGCACAGGGGAGCACAGTGCTGTATGCACCAGACCGAAAAACAGCAGTGGCAGCTTGTGCACAAACAGGGCTTGGGTGTTTCTGGGAGGGATGGCAGCAAAAACCTGTGCTGTGTTTGCGTGGACTTGCATCCCTGTCCCCCTGAGTGGTGGTCCCTACATCCCTGTCCCCATGAGTGGTGGTCCCCATTCAGCAAGGGGCAGGTCATAGAGCAGGTACCAAATCTAGAGGGCATACTGTGGCTTCATCTTTGCTCTTAGCTGTGGGGTCCCACAGTGGGTGCAGTACCTGGTCAGGTGGGTGGTCATCCCCACAACATCAGGGCAGGAGGAGGAAGCAAAGCAGGGTGGGCATCCCACATCCCAGCTCGGGCAGGGAGCAGGTTTGGAGGGCCTGTGGCTGCCCAGAGTGTGGGTGCAGCAGCCCTGCGCTCTTGGCGCAGTGTTTGCCGCTTCCATCTTGGCTTGTTGCCTTATTTGTTCTCCTCTAATTGAGCAAATGCGCTGTCGGCAGCGCGGCTCGGTCGGCATCGACTTGATTAGGGGAAGGCATCGATACCGCGCTGCGCGGCAGGAGGCTCAGGCTGACACTGTCAGACTACCTGAGTCTTAAAGTTGCACTTTATTCATGATGTTTTGATTTCTCTTGCTCTGGGGACTCCAACTTTGATAGATTATGATGCGGTACCAGAACAATCTGATCCACCAGAGCAGCTTCCTTCCAAAACAGGCATTTGCCACCAGAGCCCAGCGTTTCCTTGATTTTTTTTTTTTTTTTAGTGAAAAATGATGGCATAAAGAAATCTTGAGCTTTGTGCAGCTCAGTCGTCCAGAATTAGCAACCAGAAAGTTGGTTTTCCTGCTGACGGGTGCTGTTGGAGGTAGTTTGCCGAGCTGATTCCTGGGTGTGTTTTGCTGCTGCGGCAGCACTGGCAGGAGCTGTTTGTGCTCCACAAGTTGGAGTTTCTGTCTGCCAGTTTCCAAATCCTTTTTTTGCAGGGGATGACCCACTCCAATGCTGTGTTGCGCCTCTTCATGTCCCCCTGCTCTCCCAGTCCTCCTTGTGCTTGGGAATTTTGCAGGTAGAAGTGCAGGTGTAGAGCACTCTGATCCTGCTGTCAGGGTGCCAGAGAGCCACCGGTCCCTCTGGATCTGGTTCCTGAGGACCCATTATCCAACATGTCAGTGATCCACATCACAGGGTATATTTTCTGTTACGTGTGTGACTGTGCTGGGGTTGCTGGGTGCTCATTGGCTCAGGACTAAGTACAACCCATTTGTCTGCTCTTCCTGTGGGTGCCGTGGGGGCTGCTGTTGGAGCTCCCCTGGAATTAGGTATGAATTAAATGTGCCATTAAAATGAAGTGTTATCACAGCTGTTTAATGAATTGGAGTCTCAAACAACTTCACTTTCACGTGTAGGATGGCCAGGCCCTTTCTTGTTTTATGTGGTTCTTGTAGGCTTCTACTGGCTGGTGTTATTGAGCACAAGGACCGTGTCCTGGTCTCTCCACACAGTCTGGCTCTGAGTTAAAATTATATCAGGAGGGATGCCTGGGTGATGGGCTGCCCTGCTGCAGGGTCGAGCCCTCTCTCACAGAGGGGCTGGGGGGGACTGCACTGTGTCTTGCTGCTTCGTTCTGGGACTTTTGTTGGTGCTTTGCAGCTTCAGCCTTGTCTTGGCTTTTTTCTGAACTCTGTGGGGAGAGGGAGAAGTGCTGGACGCTGTGTGTGACTGCCAGGGTGGGCAGGGGATTAGTGGGGGAGCAGGGACTGCGGCCGCCCCCAGCCCTGCTCTCTGGTTGCTTGCTGGCCACAGGACCTGTGGAGGCTCCTGAGTGTTGGGGCTATAGAACACTTCTTAATGTGTCAAAACAGTATTTTTCCCCTGTCTTGTTCTCGGAAATGTTTGAACTGCTTTTGCTAAAACTTCCCTCAAAATTTCAGCCCGAGGCAGATGCTCAATATGGGAAACATCAGAGCGAAAAGCCTTGCACTGCACAAAGACAGAGGCGAGGGATAATGGGGCTCTGAAAGCAGTGGGGAATTGCTGAGCAGTGGCACCACCATCCATAAACCCTTGTAGCAGCCTGGCGATGAGCAGGATGCATCACAGCATCTTCCCTGGCATTGGCAGAGTTCCCATGGGTGGATTTGGCCCTTGGAAACATGGCACTGACCTCCCCAGTCACATCAACACTGTCTGGAAACCATCCTCACCTGTCACTGGGTGACCCCGCGTGCCATGGAGCACTGGGGGCCTCAGCAGAGCTCACTCCTGTCCTGATCCAGCACCCACAGCATGTGCCAGCAGTGAGCTCCTGGTTCTCCTGGCTGAGGCTATGCTGCTGCTGGTGATGCTGGAGGTCCAGCAGGCTGGACAAGGTATGTGGGTTTCAGAGTTTCTCTGAGCAGCAGATTCTGACCTGTTGTGCAGAGCTTGGAGTCTTGGGCAGTGGAGGAGGAGCTGATCTGGAGAAGGTGCTGTGGCCACCACTGTTGCTGGTGGATCCAGTGCTGGACCTGCAAAGCACAGGGGGCTGGGCAGCTGCAGTACTTACAGGGAGCTTGAGGAGTCTCTGAGGAGAGCCAGCACCACTCACATATTAAACCAGAAATTGCATTTACCAACAAAAAAGGCCATTTTTATAACAGTTTTATTGGAGTCTTAATGAACAAATAAAGAAGCGGAGAAATCTGCACATGCATTTGTGAGATATAAAACTGACTGAATCGAGATGAAGCAGCAAGATGGGTTGGCTGCTATCCTTTCTGCTGGATGGGGAAAACAAAACTGCAAAGAAGGGAAAGGAGAGGGAGAGGAGAGTGGGAAGAATCCTGAAGTGCATGATCTGGGAACCATGAGGCCTCAGTAAGCGGTTCCTGTGACCCCACTGAGAGGCAGGAGGCAGCTCAGCAGAGCTGTCTGTCGACCTCCCTCTGCTCTGCATATTGGAAAAGAAATTGGAAGCTGAAGAAAAGTAGAAAAGCATTGATTTGGCCCCAGAATCCGTACAGGCAGGAGGTGTTGCACCGGGGCCTTCGGGCACCACCCCAAAGTCTGCATTTGGCCACCAGGCACTGTCTTTGTATCATGTTGAGCCCCAGGGTCCCACAGGTAGAGCTTTAGGAGTGCTGAAAGGACAGGTGGGATCTGGAAGCCTAGTGAGATGTCCCCAGATATTATGGACTAAGAAACATCTGTGTTAAGAGCAGCTTATCTGGCGCTGAAGGCGATGAGATGCATCAATCGGCATCGTAGAGGGGCACTGACAGGGCAGTCAGTGTGTGGATGTGCCACGGCACGTGCCGGCTGCTGTTGGTGGAGCGTGGTGGTGCAGGAGAGCCACTGCTGGGACCAGCTGGGAGGTCAGAGCCACTGCCAGTGCTGTGATGGATGGAGCCACGGTGCTTGTGTCCATCCCCGCTCCCGGTCTGTCTGCTCTCTGCAGAGCTTTGGAAAGTGCTCCACAGTCTTTCCAGGTCTCAGGGGCATCGTGTGCCACCGGTCCCCTCTCCTCCCTGCTGCGATTCCTGGGGCATGGCAGACCCTCTCTTTCCTGTCAGCACAAGTGGCTCCAGTGGGGCTCCTGCCAAACACTTCCCAGGATGATGTATGATGCTCCTTCAGCTCACTTCGAACTCTAGCTTCTCCTCTTCAGTAGAATTTAACTTGTTTGCCTGGAATATTAATAATTAAACATCAAGGACTTGCATCCCAAGCAGCCTCCTCAGATGCGTGTTTGTGATTGTTTTCAGGCTCCCAGCACTGAGTTAGGGCGACTCTTTGATGGGATTTTGCTGCTTTCAAACCGCTGACACCAGTAACCCCATAAATTAGCAGCTGATGGAGGGAAATCTCCTGGCTGTGGCTGTAGGTTTTTATGGTTTGATTTGTTAATAGGAGTTTTGGATCATGGCCAGGAATTCCTTACCCGGCTCAGGGAAGGGTTTGCCCCATGGTGCAGCGGCGACGCTGGGCTGTGCCGTGGGGGGCTGTGCTGGTGGGAGCTGGCACCGGCCTCAAGCAGCAGCCACTGTCAGTGCTGGCAGCAGGCGGGGTTGCTGGGTGCCCAGCACCATGTCTGTGGGTCCCTGCGGAGGGGTGGGCTGTCACGGCACCTGGGATTGGGCAGTGGGACATAACATAGCACGGGTGGGAGATCCTCAGGGCTGGGGACGCCTGGTGGGGACAAAGGCTGCTGCGTGTGGCTGGTGTTTGCTGTGAAGGGGTTTGTTTGCGATGGTTTCTGCTGCAAAAGGGCGTTCTTCCTGCTTGTGCTGCCATCATGGAAAGGGCAGCTTCTTGGGTATCCTTGTCCCGCTCCTTACCTGCAGAGTGGTGTGAAATGCTGCCGACAGAGTGCACGTGGTGACATTCACTGCCTGGCGTGTGGCAGGGACAGGACCCAGCCCTGCTCCCTCCTGCCGGGACATGCAGCATCGTGAGCTTGAGGCATTGCCTGAGTGTGGGAAGGTTGTGGTGGTCAGTGTGGAGGGGTTTACCTTCACAGGTGCGCATGCCTGTGGTTCCTGCTCACAGCAGGGAATCATTCCTATCCAGGGAATCATCTTTTCAGATGCCAAACACATTTTTCTGAACACACGACCAAGGCAAGAGCCTTCCCCTGTGTGTCCTGCGTGGGCTCCAGCAGTGCCAGGGACATGGTGCTCCTGCCTGGTGGGTGCTGGTGTCTGGAGAGCCCCTGGAGGGAGGGAGGCCAAGCGGGATCCCTGCAAGGAGAGGGAATGTGTGCTTCCAAACTTCAGGGCAGAGATGCGACTGCAGGAGGGAGCTAATGGTGCTGTTTGATATTTGCATTGAGCCTGGGCAGCACCAAGCACTGGGTGCAGAGCTCATGGGGAGGAGGGTCACCAGAGGAGGAGAGTCGGTGTGCAGAGGTGCCATAGGGAAGGGATCTGGGGTCCATGGGGACTCTCCCCATGGCAGGGGCAGTGGTGAGAGCTGAGCTGGCTGCTTCAGCCCTACCCAGCCTGTCCCGCGCTCCTGCCCATGGGATGGCTGCTGGAGGGGTCCTGGAGAGACCACATGCTCCAGCATCCTGCTCCCATGCTGTCCCCAGGGCCAGGGGTCTGTATCTGCTAATCCTGCTCCCACCCCTTGCTGTGGAGCTGAAGCCTCATTTATTCTGAGGAGAAAAGAATTCACATCTCACCGACCAACGGGAGCCCAAATACAAATAAATTTCTCTCAAAGTGCAGTCGTTGGAGAAAACTAAAGGCCGTTACTCAGGCTGACATCAGAGGAGCTGCATTCCCTCTGACAACCCGCACAGCCTTATGTTTTATTCACCAGGCCTGAAAAATACCTTCCCGAAGAGGGGGCCCATAAATAAACCAGCGTGATGAATATTACACGGGTTAAAACTGATAAAGCCGGGCCCCAATCAGGAGCCGCACAACAAGATTAGGAAAGCACAGGGGTTCATTGCATCAGATCCGGCGTGATGGGATGGGAAGGGGAAGTGCCTATGGGGATGTTTTTGGATCCTGTGAGAAAGGGGAGGCAGAATGGGCTGAGCTGACCCTGCTCCCAGCCACGCATCCCATGACAGAGGCAGCACAGGCAGATTTGGAGTGTCACAGGGCTGGGGCTGTTTTGGCAGCCCCTATCTGGGGCAGAGGGAAGGGGTCAGGGGCTGCAGGAAGCCCCAAGCACTGCTTGGGATGCCTTCAAAGCAGGATCCCGGCTGCTGTGCTCTGTACCTGGAGTGTGTTTCCTGTCTGTGAGATGGCCATGGTTAGTTGGCATCTCCCCTGCAGGGTTCCCAGAGTCTCTGGCCCTGAAAGCCTCGGGTTATTTTGCAGTTCCCAGGGCCATCCTCAGATGCTGAAGCTCGGGGCTGAGCTGGGTGTTACTGTGGGCAGGTCCCTCATGTGCCCTGTGTTTCCTCACCATCATTTCTCTGGCTGGGGGTTGCCAGGACTTCACCCCCGGTGTGAGCTGTGGCCAGAGTGGCCAAGCTGTCCTCGTGGCTGTGGCCTGGGGTCCTGGAGTGCAGAGGTGGGCTCAGCCCTACAGTCCCAGCCATGCAGGGGGCACTTGGGGGGTGCAGGCATGTAGAGAGGAACTTGGGGTGCTGCTGGTGTCACAGGGACATCTCCTGCTGTGGTGTTTCTCAGCAAGAAACCCCTCTTAAATTATATTGGGTTTGAGAACAAGAAGCAAGTTGTGAAGCTGTGATAGGAAAGTGTCTTTGGAGAAGTTTCCATGTTTGGAATGGTGTTTAAGGGTCTCTTCCTTTCCCCAGCCTTGTGTGGGTGCTCAGGCCTGTGGTGGTGCTGGTTCAGGAGGTGCTTGGTGATGCCTGCCAGGCTACCCTGGAACATATCTGGGAATCAGAGCAGCAGCACTTCAGGAGGAAACCCTCCTCGTCACGCTGGCTGCAGCTTGGCAGGGATCCCCTCCATGTCTTGAGTCCCCCCATGTCTCCAAAGAGCAGCCCCAGACAGCGTGAGGAGCGTTGGGTTCAACCCCCCGTGTTTGGAGGCTGCAGGACAAGGGTTGCACAGATTTATGCACCCTTGTCCCACGTTTGGGAGATCATCTACAAGCTGTGTGCAAACCTCTTTTGAAAATTTCCTCTACTCTTCCTTGAAAACCCCAGACTGGACCCCATGGGGAGCAGAGCAGCCCCCTGCCCCATGCCTCCCTGCTGCGTGGGAGGCAGGAACCTTGAAATACGAGCACTTAGCTTTTTATTACCCCATTTAATTGCTGCCTGACAGCCTAATCCAGCATTAAAAACACCAGAGCTCAGGGGAATTCACCATTGTTATTCAGTGTGTATCTCTCTCCTCTCTCCATGCTCAGGGGTCCCATCTGCTGCCTCCTTCCACCCACTTGCTCCTGGGACATGCTGGCCGGTGCTTGGTCCTGCTGCTAGTGACCTCTTCCCAGTGGAAGTGGTGGGTGCCAGGAAGGCAGAACACAGGGGTTGTTGCTGTGCCATCCTCTGCTGCTGGCACAGGCCCCTGGGCAGCGGGGAGGGGGCTGGGGCTGGTGGGGTGAACCCAGGCAGGTGTCAGGGAACCATCTTACTCATAGGTAGTGTCGCTAGGATGGAAACACCCACCTCTCTTCCTGGCTCCTGGTGGAGAGCTGCTCTGCAGATGTAAAAAACAGTTTGGGAAATTGCTTTTCATGTTGGGTACAGGTTTTACAAGGCTTTTTTCTTCTGAGCTGCAGCTCAGTGTGCCAGACCCATGCCCAGGTGGGTGCGCCCTTCATACCCAGCTGCTCCTGTGCTCAGGTACCAGGTCTCCATCCTCCTTGCTGGGGCTGAGTCACCAAAGGGCTGCAGGACCTGACCATGTGCTTGGCCTCACAGTCACCAGGAACAGGAGTGGAGCATCCCTCCCTCCCTCCCTCCTGTGGGACACCACTGCCTCCCCTGCCACTCCCTGACAGTGCTGGAGGGTCCAGGCAGGATCAGTGTGCTCAGGCCCAGGTCCTTGGTGGTGTGCAGTGCTGGCAGAGCCCTCTGCCTGGCACTGCCTGTGGGTCCCTGGCTGCCCCCTCTCTGTGCCAGCGCTGTATCAGAAAAGCATAGTGGATTTTCCTTCCTGCCTGTGCTTAACCCGGACTTCCCCACAGCAGAGGGGCCCGATCACAGCCGCTCGGGAGAGGCCAGTGAGTTATAGTAATGGACACTCTGTGAGCTGTCTGTGCTGCCCATAAATCCATCCGCTCCTGGAAGTGTAGATGGTCCATAATCGTCCATCATCCCGAGCGAGCGCGGCCGCGCCGGAGTGGGTTTCTCCTCCAAGGCTGCTGTTTCTGCAAGCTCAACGGAACTGCGGCGCAGCCTGAGCTCCCCCCGCAATGGAGCACGGGCGATGTAGGGGCAAAGAACAATAAACACCCCGGAGGCTGGGGCTGGAGCAGGCACCGAGGGGAAGGTGGCAGGGCCGGGGGGGTGAGCCCGACTTGCTCTGGTTCTGGCAAGTGCAGTGTGACCCCCAGTGAAGCGGGGGCTCCGGGGGCTTTCCAAAGGCTGCTGCCCTTCTCTGCGCCCTGCACTGATGCTGAGGCAGGAACATCAGTACAAATTCCAGCTGTGGTGCCTGTGGTGCTTTCTGACTCTGCCCGGGAACAATGCTAGCACCGGCTTCTGCCCTGCTGCCCTCAGCCCAATGGCACAAGCACTGTCCTGAGGCAGTAGTCTCTGCCTGGACGTGCAGGAAGCAGCCCCTCCTGAGCCACGAGCTTGCAGAGCCTGGCTAGCCTGGTGGGATTTTGTTCCTCTGGCAGCCTGGCTGGTATGTTGTCAGGGTCCTTGGCAGAGTTTGGGACCTGCTGGAACTGCCCACCTCAGAGTAGGGCCCCATCTGCCTTCTTGGGGTCTTGTCCTCCTCATGAGCCCAGGCTGCCTTGCCAGTCCCAAGGTCTCTGTCCCGTCCTGGGGCTCATTGCTGGCCCCTGCCTGTCCCTGTGGTGCTGTCCCTGTCCCCATCCCTTCCACTGTGCTGCCTGAGCTCTGCCCCCTCCCCTCAGGGGACCCGCATCGATGGGTCAATGCTGGCAGCCACATCGTAGGGAATTGGTGATACCCAGCCGTGGCGCTAAATGTCTGCATTGACTCCCCCACTGGAGTTGGTTCTGGCTTGGTTATGGTGACTTTATTTGGTATTTAACATCGGAAATGTGCCTGTCTGTGCTGGGGGATGTGGGTGGCTGTGTCTCTCTTGGAGTTTGCTGGGATTACCCGTGCACAGGACCTTGCCCCTTGCCTTCTGGCTGTCACCAAGCCCTCTCCCATGGGGAGATTCATCCTCATGCCAGCAGTCCTTGGGTGGGCAGGAGAGCAGACCTGGGGCCAAGGACACCATCAGTCTGGCCTCATGCACCCCTCCAGCTTTTCCCCTAGAAGCCCATCCTAGATGGATGCAGAGCTCAGAGCTGCCTTGGTGGTGCTGGCAGCTGAGCACAAGCAGCTGCCCCCACCTCGCTGAGTGCCCATATTGACCAGAATCTCCTGGCACAGCCTTTAAATGCCTCCATTAACATTTTTGCATCTTGCTTATTGGGCCGGGGCCTGCTGAGGCCAGTGCATGGCATGCCAGGAGCACTGGGCACGCTGTAATTGAGTTGGAGCTCTCGGTGTGGAGGGGTCTCTTTCCTTGAGTAATGACCTGGAATTTGATCATGCGGCTTTTATTAGATTGTGAGACTGGAAGTGTAACTGTGTGGGATCAAAGAGAAGCTGATGCGGCCGCGAGCCAGGACCTGCAGGGCTGAGGGAGAGGAGCCACCCCAGGAGATGAAAATACCCCAGCAGGCTGCTGAAGGGCTCCAGCTCCTAATGACAGAGCCACTCTCATGCAGCCAGTACAGCCCTGGTGGCTTGGTGGCTGCTGGAGAACAACAGGCTCCTCTGCTGAGCTGCCACCGGCCTCTGGGGCCATCCTGCCCTGTGCCACCAGCCAGGCCCTCAGTGCCAGGACTTGGACACTCTGGAGCTTGGTCAGCCAAGAGGGAAGGTCCCACCAGCTGCATCTCACCCCTGGGGCACACAGCCTGTCCCAACACATCCCCAGGGACTGCAGGAGGTCCTGAACAAAGCCTGTGACAACGTGTCCTGGAGACTGTCCAGGAAGTCCCAGCAGGGCTGGTGCTGGCAGCAGCACAGGGTGCCACAGCAGCCCCACTCACTCTGATGCTGGGGCTACCGAGGGCAGTGCTGGGACCGGACAAGATGGGCAGGGAGAGCAATTGCAGCAGTGATAAATGGTGTGCTGGCAGAGCTGACAGCTCATGGTGCCCACTGTGGCAGGGAGCAGCTGGATCCTCTGCTCCCAACAAGCTGCTTCGGGCCCCTCAGGCTGCAGGGCTGTGCCTCACTGGGGGCTCTCGGTGCCAGCCAGGCTGTGGGAGCTGTGCTGACAGTCTGGGCTGTGGCAGTTCTCCCCACTCTGGCCTCTCCTGCAATGGGGAGGGCACACGGCTGGTTTGGAGATTTCTGGTGGCATTGCTGGGTTTATCAAGCTAATAAAGCAACGTTAAGTACCTGCACAGCAGAGCCCCCTGAGGTCTCTTTATGTGCAGAGATGAGCCGGGGGATCCCGGAGCCTCCATGCTGATGATTGCTCTGTCACACTAATAGATGGAGAGGAGCAGGTACCACCGTGCCAGGCTGTGAGGCAGCTGCTGTGGCACTGGGCAGGCCAGGTGCCTGGCTGCCTCTCCTGACCTGCCCACCGTGCTGTGTGTGGGCACCCTGTGAAGCCCCGCAGTGCCCCTCTGCACTCTCTTGGGGGCTGCTGGCCCTCAAGGAGCCACGCAGTAGGGATACTCGTGGCATCTCCCTCCACCATACCTGGTGCCTGTGGCTGCCCAGTGCCAGAGCCAGGCTGGGAGAGCACCATCTCACCCTGCGCCTGGTGCTCTGCTCTGTTCCTGGCGCTGGGGAGCTGCTGCTTTATAAAACCAAGCAGGGTCTCCCTTGCCACAGATTGGTGAAGAAACACCTGATCGTGAGCCCCTCGTGCTCCAGGAGGGTTTGTGAGAGGCCTGGAGCACTGTGGGAGCACCCCGGGATCAGGGTGGCGCAGCCCGCCCGGTGCTGCAGTGCGTCCCTGTGGATGCCAGTGGCAGGCAGTGCTCCGGCAGCATGCAAAGAAGGCCCTGTGTAATAGATAATTATTAATAGACTGCTCCGGCGGCAAGCTAGGTAAGTAGATAAATAATTTTAATTATCCTTGGGGAGGCTGTAAAATTCGCACACAGCCCTTTATTAAACTCTATGTTTACAACAGTCATTTATATTGTGTGTCATTTTGCATAAAACTCCCTCGGGGCTGAATAACACTGTGTAACACTGGCCCCGGCACTGCTGGCACCGCTGCTGCTCAGGAGCCACGGGTGGGAACACGGCAGGCAGGGACCTGGGGGACATGGGCATCCCGGCCAAGGGGCATCTCTGGGTCTCCTGGGACCCCCTCACGTGCTCACCTGAAGATGAGGAGCCAGGTGCTGCAGCTCCAGCCCTTGCTAAGCTCTGC
Source organism: Acropternis orthonyx (assembly GCA_035583155.1). Taxonomy (NCBI): domain Eukaryota; kingdom Metazoa; phylum Chordata; class Aves; order Passeriformes; family Rhinocryptidae; genus Acropternis; species Acropternis orthonyx. The sequence continues at coordinate 490,427 of JAWWEU010000041.1, read as the reverse complement.
TCCCCATGAGAGGTCCCCCTCCATGAGGGGTCCCCCAGACCTCAACTCCTTCCCAGCAGAGTTGATGGGTTTGTGCTGATGGCAGGGCATTTTTTTCCCCTTTTTTGCGCATGTCTCTCAAAAGAACCATAAATTCCAAGCGGTGAAATCCTGCTGTGTCAGCAGTCTGCAAAATGAAGTGATATTAAACGTGACAAAAGTCCTTCTAATTCACCCTGGCCAGTTTCTGCTTCCCTCCCCGAAGCTGTAATTGAGAAGTGGAAGAACGGAGATTGCTGTCCTCCCTGCCTGGAATCCACTGAGCCATCCAGGCCTGTGAATCTCATTAATTAAGGATTATTTACAAATAACTCTGGCTGTGCCACACATGCTGCCCTGTCCATGCATGTGTGCTCCCGCCTGTCCCACTGCGTGTCCGCGTGTGCTCCGCGAGCCCCTCAGCTGCGGAGCATCCTCACATTGCTCCGGCACCTCCAGGGATGGGGTTGCTGGGGCAGGGGGATGCAGGAGCAAGCTGACTGGCACCACACACGCTTGGGTGGCTGGTACACAGAGCATTCCAGCCGCAAGGAGCAGGGGTTTGTGCCAGGTGGGCTGTCACTGACCCCAGGGAGCTGCTGGGGACTCATTGCTGCACTGCAGCGGGTGGTGCCACCTCAGTGGTGTCTGTGCTTGCCCCACTCCAGGGATGGGGAGGGAGAGAACTCTGCAGAAGGTCATCAAATAATCGTAGAGTTTAATATCCCTGTGGTGGGGCTGACATTTGTATCATTAATTTTAAAACACTTTATTTCTTGTATGTTATGTCAGACTCATTTCTAACAGGCTGAATAACTCTCCCTCCCTAACTGCAGACTCGTGTTTGATCATTTCTTTCTCTGTTCGGTTTTTGTTCCCACCCTGGGAAAGTCAGTAAGACAGCAGGACAGAGTGCCGTGCTGGTGTTACCTGTCCAGGTGATCCTGGGATATCCCTGCAGACAGGCAGCTCTCACCTTCTCTCCTCTGGAGGACACAGAGACGTATCCCTCTGCCTCTTTGGAGGCCAACCCCTTGCTGACCGTGGGCAGAGTACAGGGGGTGGTTTGGGGATGTGGTGCTGGGGTGGTTTGGGTACCTGGAGCAGGAAAGAGCGTTACTGTGCCACACCAGGCCAGGGTTTTCAGTTAATTTTATCAATCAATGCTATTGATTCCATGCTAGCTGAGGAAGCCACTGGAGGGCTGTTCTTCCAACTCATTACGTTTAGAGCTGAACTATCCCCTTTTTATATAAATCCTGACAAGTAAAGATAAAATAGGACATTTTCCATAGAGCTGCAGCCCAGATTCGGGGCTGGCACTGTTCAGGGCAGCCATGTCTCAGAATGAGCAGGACCTGGAGCAGATGTGCCAGAGGCTGTCACCTCTGGGTGCTGCATGTCGCCTCTGATGCATCTCTCAGTGGATGGGAAACCTCCTGAAAGTCCCTTCATGTTTCACGGCCAGATGGCGTGGGACATCTTTTGAGGACAGACCCTGAGTGTGACCATCCTGGTGGCATCAGCAGGGAGCCCTGGGTGGGCCAACAGGATCAGGAGCACTCTGAGGCATCTGGGGAACAGGGCATGTGCAGGTTTCCCTTGGGCTGGCATCCCTGCTGCTCCTGGAGTGCACAATGTGTCCTTTGGAGCTGGGCACGCAGAGCTGCTCCCGGCCCAGGCACGGAGCTGAGGGCACCCGCAGACCCAGCCCAGTGGCTGCAGCCGGGCTCAGCGAAGAGGGGGATCCTTCCATTTGCTTTTGTAGTTTTTCATTTCAAGATGAAATTAAGCTACAGAAAGAAAACCCAAACCTTTTTTTACAGCACTGCATCAGCACATCCCTCAAGGGGAAGACACTCACACAGAGGTTTTCCTGCACTTTGCTTGTCCTCATGTCTCCACTCGGTGCTTTCAGAACGCTCGCCCCTGGCCAATTCCCTGCATGCTGGGTTTGGTGCTTTGGGGTTTGTTTCTTTTTGTGCTATTGTTTCCAATCAATTTCACAGTAGGTTTGTGGTTAGGATAAAAGCCTCCCCTGCCCTCTGCTTGCTTAGATGTGTTTTGTGTCCCTGTGTCCCTGCTGACACGGCCTGGGAGCAGCGGGAGGGAGTGGGGATCCCATGCTTGGCAGCTGCCCCTTGCCCATGGGTCACCTTCCTCTACCCCTCAGCTCACCCCACGCACAGCATCCACATCCAAAGACACCCCAATGTCCATGGATCTTCTCCCACAGTCAGGTCCTGCTCAGCTGCTTGATGTTCCTGCAGACTTCTCCAACTGCTCTGGTCCCCTTGTCCCCACTGGCTTCATCTCAACCATTCCACTGGCTCCACATCCCAGTGTCATCCCAGACTGGATCTGTCTCCTTGTGCCATGTCCCACCAGGTTCTCAGAGGTTGAGCCCCAGGTTAATTTATGGTGTGTGGGGAGCGCAGAGGGGAAGAGCATCTGCCTGCTAAATAAGTCATGAAGCCATATCCCAACAGCACAATTAGAACCCTCTGTTAATGATTATTTATGGGGCTGGAAATGCTTATTTAACCTGACTATATTAAATATTAAACCAAATTATAATATTTATACCAGTATTTACAACAAAAGGGGATAGCGGTGGGCAGGCAAGGTGAGGGGCATACGGCACCAAAGGGACTGTGGGCAGGACACAGGGGTCATGGGGACCAGAGGAACAGTCACAGCACTGTCTCCCACCCCAGCCTGGCCATGGCTTGCAGACGAGCAGGGACATGGGCTGCTGTTTGCCAAATCCCAGTGGAGAACAATACCCTATTGAACTGATTTCACGGCCAATTGGGAACTCTGTTGATGAAGGGAACGGTGTTCCCAGCCTGTCAGGAGCTGAGCACACGCCCCTTTGCAGGGCACACTGCAGGGCTGGTCTGCCACAGGGTCCTGCTGTGCCCACACTGCCTCAGGGGGCTGTTTGCTCTCCAAACCAGAGTGGGAGGGAATCACCTGGTGCCTTTGGGGGTGCAGTGTGTGGCTGCCCCGTGACCTGCAGGGAGGATGAGCTTATCAGCCTCAGGTCACATTCTGTCCCATGCTCTGCCATCAAACTGAGCCGGCAGCCCCGGGAACAGAGGCTGGAGAGCCCTGTAACCCCTTGCCAGGGTTGGTCTGTCCCCTCCAGCCCCTGGGCTGAGCAGGGTGGCAGGCAGCAGGAGACAGCAGGTCCCCCTGGACTGGGGATGCCTGGCAAACAGCTATGCCCACCAGAGAGCTCCCTGGGGCACTGGAGGGGTCCCAATACCAGTCCATGGCACCGCTGGCTGTGCAGAGTGCAGAGTGTCGGGGATGTGGAACCATGTGGAGTACTCTGCTCTGGAGCAGACAGAGTTGGGCTGTAAAACCGGTTGGCTCCACAGCAGTGTCTGCTCCCTGTGCTGAGAACAGCAGGTCATGAAGGGACAAGGGCACAGAACTTCAGGTGGGGAGAGACACATCCTAGGGTCCTTCCAGGTGCCAAAGGCAGCTGGGAGGAGAACTGTGGCTGAGCTTTGGCAGAGGTTTGGTGCCTTTGTGACCGCTAATGATATTTTCAGCTGTGCAGTCTAAGGATGTGGCTAATCAAACCCCCAGCATGAGCTGTTGGTTTGGGGTCAGAGGGATGTGCTGCACCCAGAGCAGTGCTTTGCTGCTTTTGTCTTCCTTGGAGATGGAGGTGGCAGCTGGTCTCAGTGGCCACAGGATCTGGGGCTCCCACTTGGAGCTCCCAGCTGCTTGTGCCCAGTGGCTGTCACATGCTGGAATGCAGCTCCTTATGGCAGAGCCGTGGCTCTGGTGCTGCTGGCCCTCACTGCTGCAGATCAGTGCAGATCCCTCTGTGCTCCTGAGCTGCTGTGATTGTCTGTTCCGCAGCCCGTTGCAGATAAAATGATGATTAAAGGGTCCTACCCTATAAGCAGACAACCATGTTGACCTTATTTAGGCTCCTAATCAATTTGCCCCTGGTGTGATTAATTGAGATGCTTACCATTGATTTTCTGTGAGACAGGAGTGGCTGAGGTGGGATTCACCAGGATGCCTGCAGGGAGATCTCTGCAGTGGCAGTGCGAGGCTGAGCTGTGGAGTCCTCAGCGAGGTGGAATTATCCATGCACTCCTCAGCCACAACTCCCAGGATAACCTCCCTGCTGCTGCCCACGGGAGGTGCAAGGGCTGGTCATGTAGCTCCAGCTGGGATTTGGGCCCCCTCCCAAATGCTGCTGTGGATACGGGACCTGGGAAGGATGATCTGCTCTTCCCAGTGAGCTGGCAGGTCAGGGAAGAGCCCCCACAGCCAGTGGCACTGTCAGTCCATCTTCAAGGGGCACTGTGACCCCCTCCCCAAGCATCCCCAATGGGGGTGCTGTGGGATCACCAATCACCAGGACCCCCTGTGTGAGCAGCCACAGTGGGAAAGACCCTGCCCGGAGCCACACGCTGGGAGTGAAGGACCTACAGCACAGATGATTGGAAAGGATTTTCTAGCTAAATTGCTGAGCAGATGGATTTACCCTGGACTGGTCCTTGTGGACTCTGGAACATTTTCTCTTCTGTCATGGTTCCTTTTTATGACCTGCCATTTGCTCCAGCAAGCAAGAAGCGAGCCCTTGGCGCCCAGCTCCTGCTCCGGCTGCAGTTCAGGAACGCGGCAGCATCGCTGCCGGCAGCCGCGGCTCCTTCTCAGCAAAGTGCCAGGGCCTGGCAGGACGCCCCTGCTCACTCCAGCTCCCTGGGCATGCAGGGGCTTAAGGGGGCCAGAGGAGTGGGAAGGGGCAGTGTGGGCTGAGGCAGAGGAGCTGGCAGCTGCCGAGTGCAGGGTGTTGTGCCAGCGATGTGGCCATGAGTTTATAGTGAGCCGTGAGTCACTACAGTGGCCACCTGCAGAGGGGGGATCCCGCTGGGGGTCTGTGGCACAGGCAAAGAGTGAAACCCCATCCCAGCTTGGCAGAACTCCTCTGTGCAGGCAGCATACGTAGAGGTGGTGACCCTGGGGAGAGGACTCAGTGTTCCCCTTGCTCCGCTGTCAGTTTTCCCACACAGTGATTCTGCCGTCAGCACTTCCAAACTGTAATTCCAGCAGTCCCTTCAGCTTCCAGTGTCCCAGTTGATGACTGGTATTTCTCTTTCTTAGAAGAAGGGGAAGAACAACACCATCTCCCACCCAAAGCCCTTTCCCTTCCTCCAGCAACGTTCCTGCCATTTACATTAAAGGCTATAACGGGTTGGAGTAAATGGAGCAGGTTTGCAATTAGTTTTCCAAGTACTTATCTCATTAAAGTAAATGAATTATTGATTTAGTGACACTCATGCTTTTAGTGAGCGGCACAGTGCCATCCCCGCTCGGTTCCCCGGCTCCTCACAGCTGGGCCTCACACTCCTGCTCCTGTCTGCACACGTGTGTGGGCACATGGGCAGCGAGTGGCCACTCTGCCTCTTCCTTGGCTTCTGAGCCAGCGCTGGGTATGAGAGTCGTGTCTGTGGGAGCAGGGACGTGGCTTTGTGAGGGGCCCTGTGGCGGTGTGGGTAGGTATTGGGAGCAAAGCCCATGGGGAGGGATGGGCTGGGGACCCCCTGGCTGAGGGCAGTGCCCAGGACACAGTCTGGACCCCAGTGCTTTGCAGTGCTGCCATGGCCATGGCAGCTGCACCAGGACACCTCCTGCCAGCCTGTCGATGCTGTGCAGAGGATCATAAGGGAGGCAGGAGGGAAGGCAACTGACCCCCACCACAGGCACTCAGCTTGCCCGTGTCCATTAGCATGGCACAGGGCTGGCGGGGGGCTGCCAGGCAGTATGAGGGAACTGGGGCTGCCTGTGGTCCCTCGGGCCATCCCACCACTCACCAGGGCAGGGAACGGGGTGTGTGGGGTGTGACTGGGGCTGGCACTGCCCAGCATAGCACGGCTACAGGAGGGTGGAGCACTGACAGGCTGTTCTGGAGCCAAATGCTCGTGGCTGAACCTGCCACCTGCAGCCAACTGCTGATTCAGCGCTTTTACACTTCTCTGTACAGAGATTTAATCTCTCCTGTAAGATAAAATACTTCATTAATGGGAACCTGCCTGTTCAGAGCCGCCCCTCACCGTGGTCCGGGCAGGGAGGGCTGGACTGTCCTGCTGAGGCTGTTGCTGCTGGGAGCACCGAGAGCAACCTGGGGGTGCCCAGCCCCACATGGGCAGCTGGACACACTCCCCTGTTGCTCCTGTGCCCCTGTGTCTGAGGTGGGGTGAGAGGGGAGGCTGTGGGAGGGATGCCAGTGGGATGAGCTGGGAATACCAGACTCCTCTGGCAGTGCTCGCTGTGCCAGCTGGTGCCACGTGGCTCTGCCAGTGGTTTCCGTGGTCGACATGGACATTGGAAGCAGTTTTATCTCCGTGCTGGGAGGGAGAAGGTGGTGATGCTACAGGAGCCATAGTCACCAGGCGGGAGAAGGTGCCAGAGACAGGCAGAAGTTGCAGGTAGGATTTTGGCTGGGAGGTTCACAGCTGTTGCTCAGGCAGGGTTTGGTGACCAGCAATGTTGGCATGGGCTGTGCCGAGCCTTGAAGTCCTCTCTTGCCTCCGCCCCCGAGGGGCCTGAGACTGACCTGGTGCTCAGCCCTGGGCTGGGACCCTGCCTGTCCCCTACTGGCCGTGTTTGGTAGGGGTTTCCCAAAGTGGGGGCAGTGCCATGTTTTGTCCTAGAGCCATCCTGGTGATGGCCCGTCACTGGCCCCATCATGAGAGCCAGGGCTTCTCTACCGGAGCACCTCCTCTGCTCTCAGGGGGCAGCGTGGCACAGCCCCGGCTCAGCAGTGGCCAGAGGGGGATGGGGGGGTAGCATGTCCTGAGAGCTGTGGTGCAGGAACCAGCTCCCCACCCCTGCCCCTGTCCCTCCTGCCCCCACCTCCTACGCTGATGGGAACGGGGCATTTTATCTTTCTTAGTTTAAAAAAAAAAAAAATTCTTCTCATTTAATTAAAAGTGTTGACATTGTGCCTGGCCATCCCACCCGCTGGAGAACGTGGTTATAAATTAAACATTAAACCTTTAATGGCCCATAAAGAAATATTCGCTGCTGTTCTGTATATGGGGATATAAATAGAGAGGGCTGCAGGGGGAGGGGCGGGACATTATTTTTCCTCAGCCAGATAATCTTTGCTAATGAATTTAATTAAAATCAAAATTAATTTAGGATTTTTGGTGGAGGGAAGGAGGGTCAAAATGTACTTTGAGAAACTACCAAGAAGTTTCCCTGCAGATCGAAGCCAGACCTGCCTCGGGGTTTGACCCGCAGATGCAGCATGGGATGGGGAGTGTTGGGGTGCAGCATCCGTGGGGCCTGTGGTGACATGGGTTGTGTTTCCTGTGCAGACCCCCTGATTCAGATCCAGGTGGTTTTAGCTGGGTTGGGATCACCTGCTCTGGCAGTGGGTCTCTGGAGCCAGTCACTCCAGAGCTCTGCCAGGAAAGCAGGGACTGAGGCAAGGTGGCCCCAGTAATGCCCAGAGCCACTTCTGCTCACCTCCCATCAATGCTCTGCCGGGGGTTTCCCACTTTGGTGCATGTGGACAGGGGTGCTCTGGCTGAGCATCCCGCTCCCTGCAGTGCCGGGGCCACCGGAGATTTCTGCCCGGGCTGGTGCGGGACTCAGCGATCCACTGTCAGCGCCAGCAAGCACAGCACATTCCAGCTGTGGTGCATCCCAGCTGCCGGGCCCCACACTGCTGTGGGGAGCTTCTCAGAAGGCGTCTTCCTTGGGAAATGAGTTTGGGAAATGCAGCGTTACCCTTTGCTGAGCCTCCCCCAGGAGCGCACAGTGTCAATTATTCATTGCATAACAGACAGACTGGGCTACCAGCACTCCCAGCACTCCCAGCCCTGCTGCTGAAGCTCTGTGCCTGCTGTGCCATCTCCTGATTCCAGCCGGGATCCTGGTGGGGGCTTCCTTGGGGAAGCCACCAGAGAGCTCAGGAGTGGTGGCTGCAAGGCAGGAGGCTCTGCCAGGCCCGAGGGTGCAGGGGGGTCCCCACGCCGCTGGGAACCAGGGAGTCCCCAAACAGCTTTTTTGCATGCCCCACAGCTGGGTCCACCTTGGCCTGAGGGGCTGGGGAGGGGGGATCCCCAACGTGGCAAACACGACATGCTGGTCGAGAGCGTTGGGGAGGGTTTTTATCATAAGAGTGCTAATGGAAGTCAGCACCAACCTAATGAGCTGTGCTCCTCCATGAATCTGATTCATTGAGGCAGGAATTACCATAATTGATTATCCTGCTGCGCGGCTGAGAGCCGTGTTTGCTAACAGGAGTGCCTGGGAACTGGCTCCGTACTCCCTGAGCTGCTGCCGTGCGGCTGTGCCTCCGGACCCTCCGCAGGCCACGCGCTCACCAGGGTCAGCCACAGGTCTGGAGGATCCGGGCACGGCGTCCCCGCACCCACACTCGGCTCTCAGGGCTACCTTGTCCCAGGGTGCTGCTCCTGGGGCGGGAGTCCAAGTGCCACAGCTCCGGCAGCTGCGACCAGAGCTGTTGGGCAGGTGGGACTCGCCACTTCCAGGTCACCAAAGCAGCAGGGTGGACACACACAGCCCTCGCTCACTCTTTAACCACTCCTGGGATGTATCAGCCGTTCTCATTATTTCTGAGGGCCTGACATGATTGATGAACGTTTGCATTGGCCACGCGGCAAAAGCCAATTAGTTGAAGTGCAGCTTTCAGGAAGTTTTCTTTGAAATTTGGCTTAATTTTCCAAGAAGTGCCCGGAGCCAGGACAGCAGTGGAGCTGTGTGCTGCAGGGAACACTTCTCACAGGGGTGTGTCACTGTGCTGGAGTGGACAGAACATTTGGGATACACCAAACCAGCTGTGCAGCCAATGCTTCAACAATGCCTGTATCCTGTCCCACCCCGTGGATGTGTGGGACCAGCTGTGCCTTATCCCACACCGTGGATGTGTGTGGGTCTGTGGCTGTGCTTGCAGGATCCCAGGGGAGTCAAGGAAGCGGCCCATGGTCTGTGGGAGCTGGGTTGGGTTTGAGGTGCACTGGTGGAGCTGGAAGTGGCATTGAGTGCCTATCACCCCGGGCAGGGAGCTGGTGAGCGCTGGCGATGAGCCCCTAGCCTGGTCACTGGCTCCTGACCAGCACAGGCCTCCCAACATCTGAGAGACAACACTCACATCCATACTGATATCCCAACATTGTGCAGTCGATGAGCAGACAGCACTGACTGTAACAGGTTAGTGATGATGATAATTGATTTTAATTCTTCCTCTTTCCTGTCCTTTCTAGAGAGCTGAGTGCGAGCACTGTGGGAGGAGCTGGGCTGAATAAAAGGTACGGAGTGTTTGGATCCAAGTGGCTGCACTGGGCTCTGCCTTGGCTGCTCCAGGGGTCCCTCCTGCACGCTAAACCCTGCATGTGAGGGGCCAGTGTGGGGTGCTTGGCGCAGGCCCGTCTGGGACAGGGCAACAGCCTCAGCCTGTGGCACAGTGTCCGTGCAGGTGGGCTCAGAGCCATGCGTGGGGGAGGGATGGGAGGAAGGCTGCCTGCTCCCCTCTGCCAGCAGCCCCGGCACCCCCTGGGTGTGTTGAGCCCCCACGCAGGCGTGATGTGATGGTGTGAGTCCTGCGTGAGGAGAGCTGAGGCTGCCATGTCTGTGAGTATCTGTGTGTGCTGACTTGCTGTCTGTCTGTCCATGTGAGACTCCTGGGAGCCATCCCTGGGGAAGTCTCTTGAGGGGACCCTACCCTGCCCTTACTGGTGGAGCAGCAGCCCCCAGCTCTGTCCTGGCCTTGATGTGGCCCACCACAGGGGATATTTGCCCCTGGGGTCCTACAGCCTATGCTGGGAGAGTTCACAGCAGCTCATGGTGTCCCCTGGGCTGAGGCAGGTGATGGCTGACACATGTGAAAGGTGGGCCAGATCAGATGCCCCTCTAGCCTGGTGTCCTCTGGGCAGAGGAGGATGGCTCCTTCGTGTCATACCCTCACGTTGCTGGACTTCACAGCAATAGGAGGATCCTGTCACAGTGGAGACACCACATCCTCCCAGGGTCCATCCCACTGAGCATAGCACCACCTGTGCTCCCCTGTGGAAGCTGGTGAAACAGGAGCAAAAAAAACCAAGGGGTGTGGGAGGAGGAGGCTGGTGCATCCATTGCTCTAGGCCCCATCATGAGCTGGGGGTGCCAGTGGGACCAGGGGGTGGCAGGGGCCAAGGCAGTGGTCCCATGCACTGGGAGCTGCCACCATGCAAAGCAATGGAGGAAAGAGGTGTTAGGGTGAGTAGAACTCCCGTCCCTACAGGACAAGGGCAGAGGTGACCTACTGGAAGGGAATTGTGGTCTGAAAGGGTCCTGACATGCCATCAAAAACATGGAAAAAGAACTGCTTGACGGAGCGAGAAGGCTGGGGCAGGAGCAGGGCTCTCAGGCAAGCTCAAGCCAGGAGCCAGGATGAGCAGGACAAAGGCTGGGCTGTACCTGGAGGACACATGCTGGTTGGCAGCAGCGGTGAGGGCTGCAGGGCCAGGGCTGCCCCCACCTCTGCCTCCCGTGTCCGTGCTGATGCCTTGGCATCACTCCCTGTGCCAAGGAGAGGGCTTTGCTTCTTCCCAGTGTCTGTCTGCGTGCGGGGTCGGGGATCACAGGTCAGTTGGAGGGCTGGAGGGGGGCTGTGGTGCCAGAGCGCACTGGGCGGTGGCCACACAGTTGTGCCTGGAGAGAAGGCGTGCCCATGGTGAAGGGGACAGCAGCAGGTGGGTGTCCTGCAGCTGAGCTGCCCCATGCCCGGTCTGGGTGGGAGGGCTGGGATGCGGCACAGGGCTCTGGGCACTGTTTGCACAAGCACCTCAGAGTAATGTGTCTGCAGGGCTGGAGGGCTGCAGCAGGGAGGGTGGAACGGCACTGGGGAGGTGCCCCTGCTTCTGCCTCTGCCCTGGTTCCAGGACAGCTCTGCTCCCCTGCTCAGTGACAACCTGGATTTTGGCTGCTGGTGATGGAGTTTCATTCTGCTGCATTAGACTCCTCTGCCTGTCTCACACAGCAGCAGTGGGGGGTCTGGCAGGCTGTGGGGACCCCAAGCTGTGGCTGGGGCTGCATTTACAGGGTATGGAGAGAGAGGAAAGGGCTTGGATCACTGAAATATAAGAGGGAGCAAGGAGCCCCCCCACCCTAACTGCCTGCAGTGGTGCCTTTGCTGCTTTATCACCCTCTCCCAGTGCTGAATTATTGAGAGTGTTGGTCTCGTTTATTGCTGTGCTGGAGGAGAGCTGCCTTTGCCCAGCACTGCTCTGAATATGATTATGGGGCTGGAGATGTCAGAGCCAGTTGGGCCCCAGAGACCGATCTGCTGCCCCCCTCGCTCCTGTGCTTCCCATATCCTTATTTATTCCCTCGCTCCTGTGTCTGGTTCAGCGCTCATGGTCCCCTTGCTCCCTCCACTGTGCAGTGCCCCAGGAGGATGGAGATTTAGTGCCTGAGGAGCAGCACTGCCCAGCTGCTGAGCCTGCAGCATGTGCCGGGGACTCACGCCCCATAGGGAGGATCCAGCTACCCCAGGACCCTCTGACCTATCCCCATGGCTGACCCTGCAGCCAGCTCTCTGCTGTGTCCCCAGCAGGATCTCAGCTCGTCATGCTGCTCTGCCCCGTGGGATGGGGTCCTGGAGGTCTGTGGGGGACAAGGCTGGGGCTTGAGGGACAGTGGCTGCCCTGTTGCTGGTAGGGATTCCTGGGCGCCCTCTCGTGCAGTCTGTGGTGGCCACAACCCAGGCTGCAGGGACTGTCCTTGTTGCTCCCCATTGCCCCACGTTGCACAAAGGGGCTGCTGGCTGCTGGCTCTGTCCCCCTTGGGTCACTGGTTGGCTGCTTTCAGAAAGAGGGGGATGCTGGGCCCCACCAGGAAGCCTGTCTTGGGAGGACCTGCCAGACCATGGCTGAGCATCTCTACTTGCTGGGAGGGAGTGATGGGAACAGGGGACTATGGAATCCTCTGTGGCTGGGGAACCAGGAGCCAGCTGGCACCTCGCAGGTTAACCGTGAGCAGCGGATTCCCTTATTGACAGGGTAGCTTGAAAAATGCTGAGGCAGGACATCAGCTCCTCAGAGTGTCAGCGGGAGCCCATGCTGCGCTGGCAAGTGCCCACGCTATTGCTTCTGCGGCCCCCAACACCCAGCCTGGCCCCAGACCCCCACCCTGGCACCCTTCTCACCACTGGGGTCACTGGCCCCTCTCACACTTGTCCTTGAAGGCGTCAGAGATGATTTCATTTTTATTCCTCCTCCCACTTTGTCATGAGGGATGTTGGTGTTGCTGCCGCTGCTCCAGAACCTCCTGCTTTGGTGCTAATTCTGCCCAGGGACTGACCGACCCGCCACAGCTGCGAGAGCAAACCAGAGCTTCCACTCGAGGCTCCATCAGCACCATGTGGCTTTGTGGAGCTCAGCCGGGCAGATGTGGGCAGTGTGGAGTGCCAGTTCTCATGGGAGCTCCAGACACAACTCCCTGCACCGCGCTGGCTGTGGGGCAGTGACGCTCAAGGGTCCCTATTCCCTGTCCCCTGCAGTGCACGGAGCCAGCCACTCCGGATCAGCCAGACTCGGCTCCATGCAGTGGCATCCCCAGGTGTGCTGGGGGAGGCCAGGTGAGGGCTGTGCTCCTGGAGAAGCAGAGAGCATCATCATTGGCATCACGGGCATCTCCCCATTGTTGTGTGGGAGGAAGCAGAGAGTCCAGTGTCCCCTCCTGGCGGGAGCACTGCAGGTGGCAGGTGGCAGTGGGTGGCTCAGTCATTGACATTGCAAGCAGCTGAGATGCCAAAGCAAAATACCTTCAAATGAGCAGTAATTGCAGGGAAATAAAGAGCATTTGGAGTGAGGGGAAGGAGGGGTCGGTAAATATTATGATTTTTTAAGTTTGCCCTGGGGCCCCGGTGCCTGTGTAACACTAATGTCCTATCTGTGCATTTTAAAAGCCTTATAATGAGGATGGAGCATTTACTTCTCAAACACCTCCAGCCTTATGCTCCTCCCTGTCCACCTCACCTGTTGCAGCTCCAGTGGGTCCCAGCCCAGTGCCTGTGCCCACACTGGCATGCAATGTGCACCCCTACTTGGGCTTGCTTGGACCCACCCTGTCCTGTCCAAAGTGCTGGCACCCCACGGGCTGCTGCCAATGCCACCCAGCAGCCTGAGAGGCCAGTGCACATCTTAGGGGGTGCATTTTCTTGAGAACCCTTTGTCAGGCAGCGGAACTGGTCTCAGAAAAGAGGAGGACTGGGAATGTGGCATTTTGGGTCGCTGGGTCTGTAGTTCCTCGCATCACTCTGCATCCTTCCTACATCACTCTGCCTACTCCTCCATCTCCAGTGACCCCTGAAAGCTGCTGGAGGAGGAGGAAGGAGCAGGGAAGGATGGAGAAGAGTTTTAATAGGGTGCAGAGGAGGCTTGTTGGTCCCTTCTCACTGTCCTGGTTTGTGCCCTGCACTGGGGAAGTCCCTGCAGCTGAGGCACTGGGGACATGGGACCTTCCCCTCGCAGCACAGCAGCTTGGATCCATCAGCACCTTCATCTAATGACTTTATGTCTATGACTAACTGCTAATGAGCTTTTAATTAATGAATGCCATGGCTTGGGGACATTCTGGAGCGGGTGGGAGAAGAGGACAAGGTGGGTACTGTGCTCCCTCAGTGCTGCCAGACCGCCAGCACTGCGCTCCCAGGATGATCTCAGGCAAGCTGGAGCACCTGACCTCAGCGGTATGACCTCGCTGGTCTGACCTCACCAGCCCTCATGGCAGCTCTCCCAAGTGTCAGCATGCAGCTTTGCCCCATGGGAGCATGCTGCAGGGGCCACGAGGATCCTGTTGAACACCAGACACTGGGAGCCCCTGTGGCACCCAGCCCACCCGTGGCTGTGCACTGTGCCCCCACAACAGGTCCATGGGCACTGCATCATCCCTCTCTGGGAGAGGATGAGGGATGGGTCCTGGTGAGGAGGGCAGTACCAGGGGCTGGATTTCCCACAGTGTGCTGTGGGTCAGGATCTGGACGTGGCATCTGGGTGGGCAGCAGCTTTGATGTGTGCTCAGAGCTTAATGCAGCATGTGCAGGCCTTTGGACACCTGGATGTTCCACAGCTGTGCCACACCACCAGCCTGTGGCACCACACACTCAGGGGGACCTGAAGGGGCCGGGTCTCTGGGCAGACCTTGGGGCCTCATTCCTGGTGGATAAAGTTTCCAAATGGTGGAGTATGCCTCAGAGGGGAGCTGAGCTGTTCTAGCATTTTCCTTGGAGCTGGTAGAACTACACTGGCTGCTGGTACATCCTGAATACCTGGAGCAACTGGATGTGCCGCACTGTCCCCAGCAGATTCCCTTGATGGTTTGGGGGGGGGTGCATTCCCATCAGCTGCATGCTCCAGTGCAGGCTTTGCCCCTTGGCTCCAACACCAGAGCAGTGGCCAAGACCACTCCTGTCCCAGTGCCATGTTGTTCTCCCTCTTCCAGAAAACAAAACCAAGGAGCCCTCAAGGGTTCATTTAAAATAAATAAAAAACTGGGAATTGTGCTGATTTGAAGGAAAGGCAGTCCCATCCTGCGTGGGGGAGTGCAGTGCCAGCCCAGCCCCGAAGGGCAGAGAGAGATGTGCTGAGAACTGCAGCCCTGTGCAACTTCTGCCTTTGATCGTATATCTCACACATGCCCTTTGCTTTCCCTCTGCTGATATTTATTAGGTTTAATTTTACTGGGACGCGGCTGTAAGTGAGACAGATGGAACAGGGTCTGTGTGCCTGGTGAACACATCTTAATTAAACAGATAAATAAACTTTCATTCCAGGAGGCTTCAGTTTTGGAGGGTCTCCTCCAGGACTGCAGCTCGGTGGGGCCGGGCAACCCTGGCCAGGGCTCCACGGGGCTGTGGCACAGTGTCACTGGGAGCAGCAGGGTGAGGGAAACCAGCCCAGTGGTGGCTGGGAACATGTTCCCCGCTGGAACTGACTGGGGAGCTGATGTTGCCCTGTTATGTCAGAGTCCCCCAGGGCTCCCTGCTGCTGCGGGGTGTCTCTGCAGCCAGGCAAGTGTTGGTGATGGCTGGAGGAGGGAGAGAGGAGACTCCAACATCCAACACTCCTCAGCTCCCGGAGCCGGGCCCCTTTTGCTGCTGGCTCGGGGCAGTGCCAGCACTCGTGGTGCTGCCAGGGGCCAGGAATGCCTTTGAGTCACCCTGGCCAGAGCCAGGCTTCAGCGGGAGCAGGGTGGGGTGGGAGGACAGGTGGATTACCTCATCCTGGAGCTGGCTCCTGCCTCACATGGTTTGCTTGCTTGGGCACTGCCAGGCCAGTGTGCTGGGCAGTGCCCTGCCCTTGTCACCTCCGGTAGCTGCAGGGGAGCCAGACCATCCCAGGGTCTTCAGAGCTGCCTTGTCAGCTTGCTCAGGGTGCCCCTCACCCTGCACCAGGGTCTCTGCAGTGCCTGGGTATGTCTGGGTGCCTCGGGGGGCCTTTCCCTCCTCAGCTGCTTGAGGGACTGTGGGAGGACCCACTTGTGCCTTAGAGAGCTGTCCCCCATCCTGCCCTGGATGCTGGAGTGTGCCGGAGAGTGTGGCACTGGGGCCATGGGGCTTCCTAGGAAGGGGAGCTGGAGGGAGCTGGGATCTGAGCACTGTGGTGTGCCAGAGGGGCCACTGCATCTGTCATGGAGCTGGATGGCAAGTGGTCGTGGTGGTACACCCATGCTCCTTGCAGGGAGCGGTGCCCAGGGATGCCATCGGCAGCGGATGTCGCTGCTGCACCCTTTCAGCACTTGGTTCCAGGGGGTGATGGTGTTGACAAACTCTCCCCTGACCTGGCATCCCCTTCCCAATTTGGCGTCTCGTGGTCCCTGTGGAGCATGGTTCCTGCAGTCGCAGAACCCCACAGGAAGGGCCGGCACTCCCTTGGCCCCAGACACTGCTTCCTGAGGACAGCTCTTCCAGAGCTGTTTCTAGCAGGTTTTCCCTGTGGCTCCGGGCCGGCCATGCCATGTGCTGCTGCTCTGAGTGTCTGCAGTAGAAAGGGGGACTGCTGTAAGTGTACCAGGACACTGCAGCAGGTCACTGTGCCTGGGGATACTGTGGAAAATCCCAGGTCCGAAAAGGGCTGGTTGTATGCTGGAGGCTCAGGCGGCGACAGAGCATCAGCAGCTGCTGGCACAGCCCTGCCTTTGTGCATCATATTTGGCCAAGATGGAAACTGAGTCGAGCCCAGGTTTTGTTTCCCACATACCCCAGCAGGACACCATCCTGGCGGCCTTGGCCGTGGCTCCAGAACTCGGCATGATGCAGGGCCAGGGTGCGGGGCACTGGGCAGGGACCCCTGTGCCAACACTGAGTTCTGTGGCACTGAAGGGGGCCAGGGCTGCTGTGGGGCTGTGGCGGGTGGAGGTGCGAGGTGGGACAGGGACCCAGGGGAGCACACGTGTGTGCCCATGCCGGCTGTCCCTCACGGGCACCGGCATGTAGGCTATTGCCATGGCAGCTGTGGCAGCGGTGTGTGTGGTGTGGATGCGTCAGGGCTGCTGGCAGCACTGCAGGCCCCTCAGAAACACCAAAAAGCCTTTCGAGCTGTGCTGGGGCTGACCCCAGCCCGCCGGCAGGTGGTTCTTGGTGCAGAGGGTCCCCATTGCTCCGGGATGCGCAGGGAAGCGAGCACCAGCAGGCAGGGCTCCTCATGTCACCCCAGGGCGCAGGGATCCCCATAGCCTTCCGAGTCTGGGGGACTGGCAGGCTGGCACGGGATCACAGGGCTCTGCCTGGTGCTCCAACACCTTGGCAGGGCCCAGCAGCGGTGCCTGGGGCGTGTGGGCAGCAGTGAGGCCACGGCAGGGAGCGCCATGGGCTGCCGGCCATGCCCGCGGCGGCGCGGCAGCGGCTGCGGGGCCATGCGGGGCTTGCGAGCGGGTCGGTGGCTCCCGGGGGAGGCGGAGCTGGGACTGCTGCATGGCTCCCGTGTCCCCGCCAGCACGGCCACCCCGCCGCGGCGTCCCCCACCGAGAGCCTGTGCACGTGTCCGGCGCGGTGTGCATGGGGGAGCCCCGCGGCGGCCCTGCCAGCGCAGGGGCTGCGCGGCTGGAAGCGCCGCCGGCTCCTCCGCACGGCTGCCTGTAGCGCCCGCGTTGTACCACTGAAACTCCTGGTAAGACCCTTCTTCCCCTGGGAGCCAGCACTGGGAAGGGAGACGGCTCTGCTCACCCGCCCCGTCCTGCCCGACTGCTCCCTCAGCGGGCGGCGAGGGCGGCGGGGAAGCCATCTGCGAGCGGCGGCGGCGGCGGCGGCGGCGGAGGGGTTAAGTGCGGGATCAGCTGTTCTCATGTCATTACGGATTCTCTTCATTTTATACAGAGCTCTGTTTGATGTCTGAATGCACAGGGGACTCCCCCTCCTCCTCCAACTCCCACCCCTTTTATTTCGCTCCCAAGCCCTCTCTCCTTCCTCCTCCCCTTCCTTTCTCTCCCGCTCCGCTCTGGCTCACGCACACCCTTTGCAGACCGTGCGCTCAGTGCCCGTGTCTAATGGCCCCGAAGTGAAGAGCCGAGCGCTGCTCCGGCGGCGGCGCGGCCGGCCTGCCACAGATGAACCCTCCTAACTAGCGGCGAGGGGTCGGGAGGGACGGCGAGGAGGGGAGAGCCCGAGGGGCCAGCCGGGAAGACAAGGATAGCGGTGGATAGCAGTGTGCGGAAGAGGACGGACCCGCGAGCAGCTCCACGGCTACCTGTCGACACATGCTGTGCTCCATGGCTAACTCGGGCTGCCTCCTTGTCTCCAACTCAGGCATGCTTCCTCACTCTCTCCCCTGTCCTCCAGCCTTCCTCTACCTCCAACAGGTAAGCAACCCTCTCCAGGGGATTTTCTTGCTTTCCAGTTCACACGTGTTTCTGGCCGGTTCCCTCTCGGCGGAGGGTCAGAGCTTCACAGCTTCCTCCCGCCGCCCCACTCCAGCCCCGCAGCACCGGGTCCTCGGCTGCGGCTTTCAGGGGTTCCTCCGGTTTCCCAGTTGAGGTGGCGGGAGCACGGCCAGGGCTGGAGCACGGCTGAGGCACAGGCAGTGCAGCAGGCAGAGCCGCCGGCGCGAGTCCAGAGCTTCCCCGCCTCGGCACTGCTGCCACTTGGCGATGATGGATGCTCGGATAAAGGAGCGAGGCTCCTGCGTGGCCTGCGCAGCCTCCGGGGAGAAGGGAAGGTGATGAGCCTGTGCATGCACATGCGTGTGCACATGTGTGTGTGCTGTCACATTGCGCGTGTCTGCAGCCAGGCCGGGTTTGTCTCGCTGTCACAGGAAGGTGCTGCAGAGGGACCGGGGTGGGGACACGGTGCCGGTCGAGCCCCAAGTTTGGGTGGCCCAGACAGAGGGTGCCAGGGCCATCAGCTGGGTCCTGCACCCTGGCCAGAATTTTGCTGTCCCGTGGGGCTGCCCTGATTCCTGCACTGAACTCAGCGCCCCGGGTTTCCGGGCTTGTCATCCTGGGGGAAGTGCAGTTTGGGAGAAGCAGCGTCTTCTTCAAATGCCTCTTTGCTGCGTCGGAAATCCCGTCTCCCAGTCAGGAAGCCAGGCAAACCACTCCATTTGTGCTTTCAGGAGTTTAAAAATTCATGGCCTCCTCCCCCTGCTCAGTGTGGCCAGCACAGCTCACCTGGTGGCGAGGACAAGTGCTGGTGCCAACCCTCTGTCCCAACATGAAGGGCTGTGGAGTGTTTTGTCCCTTGGGACGTCCGTGGCCGGTGTCTGAGTGGCAGCGTGGCTGTGGGTAGTGGGAATGGTGAGGCCCATGGTTGCTCTCTCTGGTGCGCGGGTGATGGGGCTGACGAGGCTGGCCCTGGTTACAGGAGTGCGGGCATGGGGTGGGCAGGGGCTGCGGCAGGGGCTGCCGGGCAGGGGTGTGATTTATTACACCCTCCTGCCGGCAGAGCCTCGGGACAGCCAGGGCTGTGCTGGATTTCAGTCTTGGCTTCCCCAGGATATATCGAGGTCTCTGCGGCTGCTGCACCTCTGACACTGAGCAGAAACTGTGCCTGAGCCCCCACCCATCATGGAGGGTAGTTTCTGTCCCTCTGAAGGGAGCACATGGATGCTTTGGACTGGCAGCCAGCGTGGGGCCTGGGGCCTCTGTTGCAACATGAGAGATGTGCCTCTCCATCCAGGATCCCCTTGTTCCTGGCCACACAGGAGGCTCAGCTATGCCACTTTCTTGCCCTGTGGAGCACTCCAGCATGGACTGGCCATGCTGCCTCTGGTCGTGGTGACAGGGACAGCAGTGTGGTGGGCAGGTGAGGGCTCCTGGTACCCACAGAGCTGGGCAAAGCAGAGTAGGGGATCCCTGGGAAGCAGCATATTTCCCGGATGTCTGGCTCTTCACCTGGTGTCTCCTGGTTCCACCATCACCCTGCCTGGTTTGATTTGACCGTTGCATTCTTCATCTCTTCCTCCCTGCTCTCCCAGAAGCCTTCTGCTCCTTGGCAGCAGCTCTGGACTTGTGAGCCAGGAGGAGGGTTTTATTACAAGATTTGGAGTTGGATTTTCACCCGGCTGATGAGCATGATGGAGGCAAAAATCTCCATCCTCTCCCTGAGGTTTGTCCCCTGCTGAGGTTCTGCATCCGGGGCTTGAGGACAGGTGTTTCCCAGTGCATGTCACAGCAAGGGGTCAGGCAGAGGAATGTCACTGGCAGGCATCATGTGGGACAGGGGCACGGGGCATGTGCTGCTGCCAGGCTCCTGGTCCTGCCTGGGTGAGCAGTGGGCCTGCCTGGCACCTGCTTTAGTCCTGAGCTTGCTCTGGACTTTGGACGTGTCCACCTGCGCCCCCAGCACCAGAGGAGCACACAGAGAGCGACGCGTGCCCACTGCAGAGCTGGCTCAGCTCACCTCTGTGTACTAGGGACACCTGAGGGGGCTAAACCGACTCCCCAGGAGTTGGTTGTGCTGTGAGGTCTGTGAGGAAGCTTGGTTTTGACCCCCTGGGTTACAGTTCCCTGTCCAGTTGTGGGGGTTTGTAGTGGGACATCTGGGGTGGGCATATACCATGATCATGACTGAGCCACTGGCTGGGAAATGAGTCTGCTGAGCTGGCCAGGGATTCAGTGGCTGGGAGGCTCCAGAGTCTGCACTAACTGCCCTCATCCCTTTGAACACGTACTCTGCCCTGGGACCTTGTGGCATGGGCTGGATTTGTTCCCGAGGATGCCACTTGTGCTCATAGCTCCTAGCCCCGGTGTTTTGATGGAATGACCAAGAAATTAAGTTCTTAGCAAAACTTCAGTTCTCCCAGCACCAGGGAGGGCTCAGCAGTGCCAGTGGTTCATCCCGGTGATTGTGGGTGCCTCCCAGCTTGCTCTGCTCCGCTCCCCCCACATAGCCGCCCTGGCCCAGCCACAGGAGCCATGGTCCACAACATTCTGAGTGCTGCAGCCACACTGTGCCCAGGAATTCTCCCCAGCACTGACATGCTCCAAGAGTGGGGCCCCTGAGGGCCCAGAGGGCAGGGGGCTGCAGGAGGGTGGGTGTGTGCCCACAGCAGAGCAGCCTGTGCCAGCAGGAATGCTGCATCCTTCGGTGGGGCTTGGCAGGGACATTTGGCTCTTGCTCAGCAAAGACCTGGGTGCGGAGGGACACTTTGGTGGCTTTGTTTTGTTAACAGAGGAATCTATTACTGCGTAAAACACATTTCTGCTGTCCTGAGTGAGCAAGTGATGGCTGCAGGATGGGGCTCGGTGCTGACCCCAAGCAGAACCAGGCTCTGAGACTCAACATCAGTACTCTACCCCAGCACAGCCCTGGCGCAGCCCCGGCGCAGGCAGTGATGCATGTGCAGGTCTGGCCCCAGCACAGGTTGATGTACAGGTGTGATGAACCTGCCTGCAGTGCTGCCCCTGAGCTGCTGCTTGCTGGGAACATTCCTGGTGCCCACAGTCACACTGTGGCACAGCAGAGTTGGCTGAGCAGTGCCCGGCCCACTGGGAAACAGCCTCTGCAAATCCTGCTTGGAAAATTCCTTTCCAAAAGGGTTGCTGCCAAGTTTAGCATGTTATATTTTTAGGGAGCAGGTCTATTCCGAGCAGTGTTGTCATGTGTTGCAGCAGCGGGTTCGTTTCAAACTGGGTTTCTCCCCCTGCTTACACACCGCACAGATATGGGACCTGGCGTGGTGGCTTGCAGCTCTGGCCATGCTGTGGCAGCTGCCCTGCTCAGTGAGGATCAACCTTAAAGCCACCAGAAATGTTTTCTGCTTTTTTATATATATACATACTGAAGACACATTAATTTTAGCTTTGCAAAGCTGCTTTTCCCACAATAGCTGTGATTTTGGCCCACACTGCCTGGCAAAGCTCTTTTTATAGGTATATTCCTATTTTAGTGCTATAGTGATGGGTGAATGAGTAGATTAAATTAGATTTAGTATCTGTCATTCTTTAAAGTATCACAGGCAGTCGGGGTGGGGTGGGGATGGTTAACAAAGAAAGGCTAATTAGGAGCGAGAGCGCAGGCCGCCCTGCCAGCTCCAACGCCCCCGGCCCCACGGCTGCCTCTGCTCAGGGACCAGTATCCAAATAGCAAAATGCTTTTGAAACCTGATTTTCCTGCGCTGCCCCTGGGCCAGGACGGCTCTGGGATCTGCAACCAGGCCTGGGTAGGATGGTGGGCGCTGCAGCCAGACAGCCCAGGCACTGCCATGACATTCAGGGTCACTTGGCTCCCCAGCTGCTCTCCCCATGGGAATGGGGACTCCCATGCATGGGGACCCTGTGCCTGTGGAGTAATGGACTTCCATGGATGAACTGGGGGCAGCAAGCGGCACCATAACCCCTCCAGGAAAGGTGTTAGTCCCTTCTTGGCAGGCAGGTGTGGGGCTGGGTGCTGGGAGGGTGTGGGGAGCCCTGGGGAAGTGCCAGTGTTGGGAAGGCTGAGAAGGACACCTGGGCACAGAAGGGAACCAAATGTTCAAGGAAGGAGCTGGATCTTCCCAGTGCCAGAGTGAGCCTGGGACCATGTGGCCAGGGGCTCTGCAGTCCTGGCCTTGCCATGGCTACTGGCCCAGTGATATGCCTGGGCCATTGAGCAGGCTGGGAGCTGCAGGCTGGGAGCTGTGGTTTGCCGCAGGGTTCACCCCTCTGCTGCCCCCAGGCAACCCTGGCAGGGCTGTAACCTGTGCCACCTCCCTCAGTGTTCTTGCAGCCAGAGAGGAGCTGGTGTCCCCCCTCGCTGCAGCAGGTGACAGGGTTTGTGGTGGCTGCCCCAGGACAGGCATCCTCTTGTGCAGAGGGCATTGCCATCCGGAGGGCAGGTGCAGTTCCCAAATTCCATACAAGCACTGCTGTACCCAGCCCGTGTCCCACACCTGGATTCTCACTAGCTTCCTGAGCATCCAGCCTGCTCTGGTGCAGGCTGATGCTGCCAGGGAAGCGGGCACTTGGGGAGCTGTCAGGGTAAGCGCCTGCAGAGCCTGATGAGGGTTGTGTTTTCTGGCATATTCCTGTCCCCATCTTTTCACCCAGGCTGGCTAGGTCGTGTCTGGGGACACACTGTGCTGGTGGAAACAGAGCTCAAGCCTCCGGGTCTGAGCCATGAGCCAGGGCTGTGCTGGCTGTATCCCCACTCCAGCTGCATTCCCACTCCAGCTGCCTGGCAGGACACACAGGTACTGGCTGTACCCACTCGTTCTTCGACAGCAGGGCAGTTGGGGTGTGTGGACAAAGCCCCTTAGAGGTGCAGGAGCTCCCCAGGAAGGGAATTAGGAGAAGGACATGTGGGTCCTACTCTGGTGCAGGGTCGAGAGCCAGGGATGAGCTGAGCCCTGGCTCCAGGTTGGAGCTCCCAGAGTGAGGTGAGCCCTGACTCTGTGCCAGAGTCCCCAAGAGGAGCAGCAGAGGGACCATCCCTGTGCATGCCTGAAGGCACTGACCGTGGAGGGGAGTGGCCTGAGACTGTGGGATACCACATCTCTGCCCCCATCCCTGGCTGCACCCACTCCGCATCTCCCCACCACAGGTCTTCCTTCAAACAGCTCCTGTGAAAAATCAAAACTGGGGAGGGAAGAGTGGGAGCAGGCGACAGTGGCAGCTTATTTGTGATCCGCATTGTGTGGGGAGCTCTTAATTAGAGGTAATTAGACTAATTAACTTGCAAATGAGAAACTCATCTTTTTCTCCTTTTCTTTCACAAGAAAAAATAGAGAAGAGGAACAACAAGATAAATATTGAGGCTAATTACATTGTACCTGCTGCAGAACCCCTCCAGCCCATGGATGCTCCTCTCCCCGTGCTCCTAGTGGTGGTGTGCTGTCCCTGTCCTGGTATCCTGTAGTGCCTGTTCCCATTCAGTGCTGATCCCACTGCAGGGCACAGGTGCCCATGTCCCTGTGGTCCGTGCTGGCAGTGAGGGACCACCCGCCACCCGCTGTGCACTCAGCAAGGATGCAGCATGTGTTCAGGAGCCAGTGGGGACAGTGGCCTCCACAGCATCCGCTATTGCTGGGGCCCAGTTGGCTAAGCCCTGGCAATAGCCAGTGCCACAGAGGGCTTGGCACCAATATTGCACCCAATACCCTCCCCACCAAACCCATCCTGGCCCACCCCAGGACCAGAGCAGGGGCATCCCCTCTGTGGCACTGCAAGGTCCCAGCTGTTTTCCAGCTCTTCCCTCACAGCGTCTCTGGTTTCCCTTCGCTCTGTGCTGCACACCCTGGGGGCTTTGTTAGCACAACCCGGTTCAAATGTCTGATTAGTCTTTAGGAGATCGAGGGGTCAATTTTCCACAGCTCCTTCCTCTCCATTTAACTAATTTAACTGCGCGATTGTTACAAATTTCATTTTATTATAGCGCTGCTTCTCAGTCCAATTGAATTACCAAAATCTCATTTTCTCAGAAGTGCTGAATATGTAATTAGAGGAAAAATTATGCTCCTGGCTGCCTATTAGAGAGGGCTGCATGTGAGCATTGTCCGGGCAAACACATGGGTCCGTTGTGCCCCGAGTGCCTACACTGGCCATGCAAATGAGTGCCACACGCGGCTGTGCCAGAACCCCAGTGCAGTGGCAATGGTGTGGCAGGGGCAGGAGCCTGGGTGGACCACCCTGTGAGTGGGTTCTGGGGTGTGAGGGACTCTGCAGGATCAGGGCCAGGGTCCAGGTGGGCCCTTTGAGCCCTGTGAGCTGTAGGGTTGGGTGTGGGATGGCAGTGGAGCTGGTGGGGGGCTTGCGGGAAGGTGTGAGTCCACTGGACATGGCCATTCGTGCCATGGCTTGTGGTGTCTGGAGCTGTCTGCATCCAGCCAGGCTCTCACAGCTCCATGAAAGGGTTTTAGAGCCTCCAGCCCTTGCCAGCAGGGGAACACAGCAGCTACCACCAGGACCGCTGGAGCAGCAGGCAGGTCACCCTGGTGTGCCAAACTGTGGGGTGCATGGGCACCTGCATCCAACATTCTGGTCCTGTAGCGCTCAGGAGCAGGTAGCTCAGGTGGATGCTGCCAAGGACTGAGGTCCTCTCCAGCCCATCCATCTTGTGCCTCATGTGCCACCTGTCCCAACATTTTGGTGGCCACTGGAGATTGAACGCTGTTGGGAATCCCGACCAACACTGCGTACACCAGATCTGACTTGCTCCAGTGTGGCTGTAGGAAGAGTTGTGCTGGGCACGCCACCTGCACTGCCGGTGATGCCAGGGGCTACTGCAGTTGAGCTGCCACGAGTTAGCCCTGGCCCCATCAGCTATGCTGGGCCCTGGTCAGGAGGGAGCAGAGTACTGCATGTCCCAGAGTTCCGTTCCTCCCACTGCTGTGCCTGATCCTGACATGTCTCCAGCAGTAACGCAGCCATTGATCCCTCCCAGTGCAACGGCACAGGTACCTGTGAGCTGGGAGCTCTTGGCCACACAGGGAGGGGGTGGCCAGGAGACCCCCCAAGCACCCCTGTCTCGCCTCGGTTACACAACATTATCATTTCATAATACTCTGAAATATACATGAAGTTGGCTGAATGCAGATGAAATTGCACCATTTACTTCATGAATATTTCATGCAGCCTGAGCTCCAAAGTTTCCAGCTGGCAGAGCTAGGAGCTGGGCCGGACTGTGGCCTGCCCACCCTGCACTGGAGGTGATGGGGACACGTGCACAGGTGTGTGTCTGGGCCAGCATCTCATTTCGTTCCCACTCCTGTCTGTCACATGTCACACTCTGTATCCTTCCTCTCCAGGCTCCCATGGACAGATGGACAGCACTGTCCAGTCCTGACTCTTTCGGAGGGGGCTCAGGGGGCCAAGGACAGGAGTAGGGAAGGGGGGATGGAAGGTGCTGGGACGGTGTGTGGCAGCCCAGAAAAGTAGTGCTTCCCATGCCAGCAGGCTGCTCTGCTCCCCCCCACTCCTCCTCCTCCTCTCACTGCTGTCCCTTGGGTTACACCTTGCCTCACCAGCCCTGCTGCTGTTTGCAGCACTCCCTTCCCACCGGAGCATCCCTGGCAGATGCCATTACCAGCTTCTCACCCCTCCCTGCAGCTCGGTAATGAAGATATCCAGTGCAGTGGCTGCTGCCTCTGGTCCCTGCAGCTCCTCACTTCTTCACTGCTCCTTCGCGTGGGTCCTTCCCTACCATCCCGCCCAGCTTTCTGTGGGATCTGGCCCCACTCTGGGGAGAAGTGATCCACCACCACCTCCTGCTATCCCCACGGTGGGCAGGGCTCGTCCCTCTTGGGGGCCAGGGCTATCCCCCTGGTGAGCACCCCTACTCCACTCCCCCACAGCTGGAAGCGCCATGGCCAGTGCCTGCGTGGGGCCGGGTGCTGCTTTGTATGGATGGCGCAGCATTTGGGGTAATGAAATATTCACAGGTCAGTGGTTCCGTGAGAAATGACGGGGATCAGTCAATTCCTTTTCAGGGAGTAATTTTCTTCCCCTTCACAGCCTCTGTTCCATGTTGACAGTCATTAGCATGAACGAGCTGCCAGGTCGAAGCGGGCACGTTTTGACTGTCACGCAGATGAGCCATGCTGGGCACGGTAATGACTGCGTGAGCCCAGGGTGCATGGGGGGCACCTGGGGCCATGCCAGGATCCTCCTGCCTCCACCAGGGCATCTGCTGAGCCCATTTCTGCTGCCCAGCACAGCGTGGCAGTGCTACACTGCCCTGCTCTGGGGCAGTGGGCACTGCTGTCAAGTTGGGGAGGTGTGGGGTGACAGGACTGTGTCCCCTCTCCAGCTGCTCCAGTGTTCCACATACTGGCTTCAAGCCCAGCTGCACATGACTGGGTGGTGCTGTGACCAAGCAGGGTCAGCTGTGACTGATCAGTGCCATGCAATGATCGATCAGTGCCGTGCCGTGCCACGACCGGGCGGTGTCATGCCATGACTGGGCAGTGCCGTGCCATGCTGTCTCTGCACCATCCACGCTGCAGAGTGCAGGAAGGGCCCAGCTGCAGGTGGAGCTGGCTGGTGGGAGTTGCATGGGCTGGAGATGGGAGTGGGGCCAGGCCAAAGCAGCCGGATGGCCATGAGGCTTTAGAGGAAATTAGACATGTCTGTGGCGGCCACGGCTGTGGTGGCAGGAGGGGATGGATGCTGGTGAGTGGCCAGTAACCCCAGGCACTCACATGTGGCACCATCACACTGTGCTGGCAGGACGCCTGTCGTGGGCAAGGTTTGGTAGCCCATCTCAGGGTGCCCATGGCCAGGGGGTGCCCCGTTGTTAGTGCAGGGCTCTGCACTCCTCCGATTGCTCCGACCCATCCTCTGGGTCTCAGGGCTCCTGGTGCTTATTTTCTTAAAAAGGAGCAAATGTGGGAAATGGCGTCGTCAGCCCCGAGCTGACAGTCACAATCACCAAAGTGCGGTGTCGGCAGGAACTGGCCCCACACACTAAATGACTTGAAAGGAAATGGCCTGGATTGTGCTGAGGAGGCAGAGTGTGGAGGGGAGAAAGCAAGTGGAGCAAACAAAAAAAACTTCATTAATTAAAGAAACTCGTTAATGAGGGACATTTAATCAGCTAAAGATGATATCTACCCCCTGCCTGCTGCAGCAGCCACTCCGCAGGCCTAGTGGTGCGAGACTGAGCCACAGACAGGGCAGGGGACACCATGCAGGGGATGCCAGGCAAGGGACACTGGGCAGGGGACACCATACAGAGGACACTGCACAGGGGAAACCAGACAGGGGAGTTTGGGGTCCCTGTCCCACCCTCTCCGCTGCCATCACTGGGGCCGTGGTGTTTCAGCATCATGCTGTGCCACAGACCTGCCAGTACCTGCCAGAGGAGCTGGGCAGTGGAGGTAGTGGGGTACTTGTGTCCCCTGTGCTGTGTTAAATACCACCAGCTTTGCTCCAGGCTTGGACACTGCACTGATCTGTCTCATTTCAAATGAGTCCAAGGGCTGTTAATGATCAGCATTTCTTTTACTGCAAGTGCCAAAAGCACCGTGCGGGAACATTCCCATGCCCCATAAAGAACAGGCACTGCGGGAGCAAGGGATGTCTGTCAGAGCCCAGTCCCTAGCACCCATGGACCAGCACTGTGCCATAGGGTCCTCACATGGGCAGGCACACCAAGCTGGGAGTACTTGGGCTGCCTCTCCTAGGCTGCAGAGGTGGGTACCCGAGCACCCCTGGGTGCTCAGTGCAGGGAGGGACCCTGAAAAGGGGCCCCAGTCACTGCCTGGAAGGAGCAGAGGGACCCTCACTGCCCAGGGCTACCCAGGGATGTTCCAGTACTGTGGGCAGTGTGGGGCGCAGAGCTGAGCAGCGGCTGTTTCTCTGTGATGTCAGCAAGCATCACACAGCCAAACCTGTCAGCATCCCCCTCCTCGTGAAACCCTTGCCCCCAGCCCCCTCCACCAGTCGAGCAGCTCTGTCCCCAGTGGGGGTGGCCGGGCACTGGAGGTGGGCGGAAGGTGCTGGGAGCCATGGATTTGCATCTCTGCAGCACCCACAGTCTCAGTGCTGTGAGATGCAACCAGGGGAACCTAATGGTCCCTGAATGAAATAATACCTGGGCTGACAGGCACTGCGACACCCCTAATTAATAACTGTTGTGAACGTGGCTGTTGGGACAGGCTGACGTGGGGCCGGCAGGTCGGGACAGTCCCTGCCCTGGCACCCATCTGCAACCCCCTGCCTCCTGGCATCCCAGTCCCCACATGGTGGTGGCTGATCCTTGGCCCTTGTTATAGCAAGGATGAGTGTCCAGTGGGCAGCAGGCAGGAGGGATGTGGGTTGCTCCTGGCTCCATGCATGCGGGCAGGGAGAGACAGGCGCTGGGAACAGAGCGGGGAGGGACGGGCACTGGAGGTGTGACCGCTGTGACTGTCGGTGCCTGCCCGGAGCAGGGTTGGGTGCCGAACCCCCCTTCTGAGCGCAGGATGGAACTCCCCAGCCTGCCAGGTGGGACTAACACCTGCAGCGTGGGCAGGAGCGGTGCAGGCAAGAGCAGTCCCTGGCTGCCCATGTTGGAGCGGCACCGGCAAATGGGCTCGGCGCCCGCAGTGGAGCAGCCCCGGCCGGCGCTGGCAGGTGCATCAGGCTGAGTCCCCGAGCAGCTGAGTCAGCTCGGGCAGGCGCTGCCGGTGCTGCCGATGACTTGCAGATCTGCAGCAGGGCTATTCCCACCGGGTTTCCGCGTGTCCCCAGCGCGGGGCTGCTGCCGCCCTCACAGGCGCGACGGCCCCGCGGGCTGGGGCTGGCGGCTGCCAGCCGTCCCCTGCTGCAACCCTCCGCCATCCCCCAGCAGCATAAATTGGTGGCACACACAATTAAGGAGCTTGTCTCCGCAGGCTGAGCCACAGATGGATTTCATGGGCGAGAGGCTGCTGCAGCACACTGTAAAGCATCTGGGGGGGCTGTGGACACTGCCCTGCGTGGTCTCGGGGCTGCTGGAGGGGTCTGCAGCCATGTGCTGCGGTGGGCAGCTGTGGGTGGACAGCCCACGGGTGCACACTGGGCTGTGAGGATGGACAGGGGGTGAATGGGTGAGTGTGCAGGAGAGATGCAGGCTGACAGCTCCATGCTGCACCCCCAGCCTCACAACAAACCCGTGACAGTCCCTGGCCTTGGCGTGGGTGCAGCTCACCCGATTTGACCGGGGCAGCCAGGCCAACTGCGTTAGAGCAAAGGGCCTAATCAAATATTTAGCAGTTAATTGATCCCTGTATGGTGTTTACCAAGGGGCCATCAGCATCACTCCCTGCCTCCCCTCCCTGCCAGTGCTGAGCCCTGCTCCCCTTTGCTGCCACCACTGGCACTGGGACATGGGGGTGGCTGCTAGCAGGTGCCAGGGCTGTGCAGCTCCCCACCCAGAACAATGCCAACAGCCAGGCTCTGCTTTGCCCCATGCTGGGTTTCAAAACGGGGTCTGCCTGGGTCTCCCTCCCTGAGGACAGAGATGTGCCAGCTTCAGGAGTTAAACAACACGAGGGAGTGTCCAACCTCCTCCTACCCAAGCCCCAGTGCACCAGTGCACAGGGCCTCGGAGAGGGAGAGGATCAGGGCTCAACTGCCAGAAACACAACCCCAGAGCCTCTGCAGCACAGAGACAGACCAGGGTTTGGAGGGACTGGGGTGTTGGGGGCTGGGGGTCTGGCTGTGGGGGCCAGGACCCCATCCCGGGGGAGGTGGCAGCACAGGCACCCCATGTGTGCCAGTGTCTAAGGGGAATGGTGCCTCTCTCTTGGCAGGGTAACCAGGACGCCACGGCTCCGCCGGACGCGATGGCTCAGCCCTACCCCCCGGCCCAGTACCCCCCGCCCCCCCAGAACGGGATTCCTGCAGAGTACGCACCACCACACCCGCACCCCACACAGGACTACTCGGGGCAGAGCACAGTACCAGAGCACGCCATGACCCTCTACACACCAGCACAGAGCCACGCCGAGCAGCCAGGCACTGACGCCAGCACACAGTCCATAGCAGGGACGCAGACAGTACCGGTAAGGCAGCAGGTCAGGGGTATGGGTGGGCTGAGGGCATGGCCAGAGCATCTGGGAGGGTGCTGGGGCAGTGGTGCTGCCTGGCCGCAGTCCCACGGGGCACTGGACTGGGTGTCCCCACCATCACTCCCCCTCACAGCCCCCATCATTTCTAATCACTTGTAATCCACCTGCTTGGCTCTTGTCCACCAGATCATGGCAATTAGAGGGCTGGAACACAGCACCAGGAAAGTGCTGAGCTTGGCATTTCCCAGTGCTTCCACACGTCCCCGCATGCAGCATCTGTACCCCCGCCCTAAGCACCCCCACAGACCCGCCGTCATCCCCTTTGGCTCACCAGAATGGAGGGACACCCAAAGGGGTACAGCCTGGACCTTGGGGACTGGAGGGTCCAGAGTGTCCCTGGGGATAGGCAGGGCCAAGTACGTGGTGGGGGGGACATTCCCTGAGACTGGAGCCCCACTGGGGACATGCGGCTGGAATGGCCAGGGGCTGATGGTGACGGTGCCTCCCACAGCAGACAGACGAGGCAGCACAGACAGACAGCCAGCAGCTACATTCCTCAGACAACACAGACAAGCAGCAGCCTAAGAGGTTACATGTCTCCAACATCCCCTTCCGATTCCGGGACCCTGACCTGCGGCAAATGTTTGGGGTGAGTCCAGAACCATCCAGCCACCATGTCATCCGCTCCCTGCTCAGTGCTACCCTGTGACACCATCGGGACACTGACACTGTCCCTTTCCAAGGGCCCATTCTGTGTGTGGAGCGGAGAGTGACACAGAGCTCTTGTCCCCACGGTCCCCTTTCCAGCGCTCATTAGGACTCAGCAGTGCTGGCTGATGAGATTTTGGGTGATGCTCCCATGTCTGGCAGAGTGGGAGCTATGGGAGGGACGAGGGCTCTCCCCTGCATGGCCCTGAGGGTCCTTGGGTCTGGCCCCCAAGGCAGCCCCTAGCCCATTCCTTGCACAGAGCCCCATGCCAGCAGTGCTGGATGTGGGGCTGGGGGCTCTACAGACACTCACCCTTCTGCTCTCTCTCCGCTTGCAGCAATTCGGGAAGATCCTGGATGTGGAAATCATTTTCAATGAGCGGGGCTCCAAGGTGGGTGCTGCCCACAGCTGGCACCGTATGGCGAGTCCTGCGGAGGGTGTCAGTGGAGCTGGGTTGCCTGGCAGCGCTGTACCCTGCCCTCCCCTCCTCTCCTGCCCCATGGGACCCTGGCATAGAATGCCCCATCTCGGGGCAGCCCCTGCACTGACTGGGAAGATCGTGTGGGTCCCTGCGCCCCGGAACTGGAGGGAGGGAAGGGCTTGCTCTGCCCTCCCACAGGCAGCTCATGTCCCTCTGTGTCTGGATGTCTCTGTTGTATCTTCCCCTTTTTCTGTGCCACTCTCCCAGACTCTTCTCCCAGCTCATGAGCAATGCTGGGGCCTCAGCCGGGACCCCCAGCCCCCATGGGGACCCCAGCCCAGGCTCTCCATCTCTTAACTGCAGCAGCCTCACCTTCTGCGCCAGCTCTCCTGATTCACCCCCTCTCTCTCTCTCTGTCCCCACACCCTCTCTCTGTTTCTCTCTTTCTTTCTTTCTCCTTTTCTCCTCTGCTCACAGGGTTTTGGGTTTGTAACTTTTGAAACTAGCACAGATGCCGACCGGGCACGGGAGAAGCTGAATGGCACCATCGTAGAGGGCCGGAAGATTGAGGTGCTCAGATAAGTGTGCTAGTGCCGTGCCATGCCTGCGTGTGTGTGTCCCCCACCTGGGCTGCAGGATGCTTGAGGGCAGCTCTGGGTCCTGGGTGCCCCAGGGGAGCTGTGCCCAGCGCGTGCATGTGTCCCTGAATGTGGCACAGGAGCATGTGTGCCGGCTGCCAGGAAGGTCATTGCTTGGCACAAGGAGCGTCCGGCTCAAAGGAACCTCCCGTGTGCAAAGGAGAGCTACAGTGTCAGCTGGGGCTGTCTTCTGCCTGGCACAGAGGGGTCTGGTGAACTCCCCCACCTGCAGCTCTGTGCCTGCCGCACAGGTGCCCCACACTCTGCCGGGAATTTTGGGGCTCTGCCCCCTGTGCTGTTCCCACCCGTCCTGTGCTAGGAGGGAGGATCCACTCGGGATCTGCCCGTCCCTGGAGGCTTTGATTTCTGCAAGCTTGGCACAGGGATCAGGCTCTGCCCATTTGTCAGCAGCTCCTTGCTGCAGGCCAGCAAGCAGTGGGAAGCAGGATGGCACACGGCAGAGGGAATGGGACAAAATGTTCCAGCAGTGCTGAGGGCAGGGAAGGAGTTTGGCAGGGCACAGCAACACCCCATGGATGGGGAAAATGAGGGTCCAACAAAGCTGGGCAGGAGCTCATGTGCAGCACATGGGGGCTCAGCCTGAGCATGGCACCGCAGGACTTGGGGCACCAGCCACCAGCCTGACCCATGCTTGTGGCTGGAGCCAGGAGGCCTGGCCTGGCTGGGGGTATGGACAGGTCTGCGTACAGTGGGGCAGGTGCAGGCAGAGACTTGTCTCGTGACCCCTCCGGTGCAGCATCCTTTGCCCCGGCACCTGAAGCAGCAGCGACACGCGCCGAGTGCAGCCGAGCAGGCCCTGGACCACGGCCTCGCCAGCCCCACGGCCCGCAGGCACTGACCCCCTGTCCCTCTCTCTGCAGGTGAACAACGCCACAGCCCGTGTCATGACCAACAAGAAGGTGGCCAACCCCTACACCAACGGTAAGGGACAGCATCGGGGTAGCAGGGGCTGCGGGGGACAGGAGCATCCCCAGGCGCACACACTGCCTGGCTGCCGCCAAGCTCTGGCATGAACATCCTCATGCGATCCCCCCCATGCCCTCCACCTGCCCAGGGATGGGGCTGTGGCCCCTCGGAGTGCCACGGGGCCAGTGCCCTGTCCTCACTGTCTCTCCCTGCCCACAGGCTGGAAGCTGAACCCGGTGGTGGGAGCAGTCTATGGCCCTGAATTCTACGCAGGTAATACTGGGTTGCAGCTGTCCCTGCCACAGTTCCCCCCACTCCAAACATCAGCTCCACACTGTGTCCAACCCTGCCACTGCTCTGCACAGCGAGCAGCCCCCAGTCCCTCTCCCTGTCCCATGCCTCTGCCTGGACAGCCCCCCCATCCCCTCCCCTTGCCCAGTATCCCCACGGGGCTGTGTTCCTGACAGGCCGGGAGTACAGAGGTGGGCTCTACCACGGGTGCCCCACGGCAGCTGTGCAGACCTGCTGTGGAAAGCTCACATGTCCCCTCCCTTTACAGTAACGGGGTTCCCATACCCCACCACGGGGACAGCCGTGGCCTACCGAGGGGCACACCTACGGGGACGGGGACGTGCTGTCTACAACACCTTCCGGGCTGCGCCGCCGCCGCCACCCATCCCCACCTACGGCGCGTGAGTAGCCATGGCGGGGGCCCTGCTCGGGGTGGGGGGCGTGTGCGGCCACTCTACTCCAGGTCTGGGTCAGCATTGCCAGGCTCTCACGCATCGGGAGCAGGCTGCAGCTCCCACAGCACTTGCCTGGCCATGGACTCTGTGCAACCCCCAGGCTGCTGCCCTCAGGGTGACCCATGCACTCACCAACTCTGTCCTGGCACATGCAGCTGTGCTGATGTTGGGCACAGACATGGCCATGGCCATCTGCAGCTGCTCAGCTGCTCCCAGCAGTGATTATGCCCCAGACTCCTCCTCCCCTGTAGCACCCCCTGCCTTGGGCCATGCCCTCTGCCTGTCCCCAGGTCCCTGCACAGAGTCCCAGCCTCTGGGCACAACCACTCCTTGTCCCTCAACTGCACTGTTGAGGCTGCTCCCCTCATTGACCACCCTCACTCTGCTCCCCTGGTCTGGGGTCACTGGTCAGGGTCTGATGCCTCCGCCTCATTTCCAGGGTCGTCTACCAGGACGGGTTCTACGGAGCTGAGATCTACGTAAGTGACATTGTGCCCAGGGCTGGGCCATGACAGGGATCCCATGTCAGGGCAGGGGGCAAACAACAACTGGGCATCTCTGCGGTGGGCTCTGCCCCTGCTAGCCCCTTTTCCTGGGAGGTAGCCAGAGCATGAACAGAGTGTGGCTCCTCCAGAGTGATCTGGGGGGCACCACACGGGGTCCTGTGCCCTGTCCCATGCCCCCGTCAGCCCTCTCGCAGGGCCAGCTCCACGTGGGATTTATGGCCTCAGTGCCTCACACCCGCATTTAACCTCTGTGTCTGAGGATCCGGCAGCAATATTTCAGGCGGGCGCTGAAGGATTTATCTAACATGACACCTCATTAAAGCAAGTAGGGAGGTGACATTCTCTCCTCTGGAAATTTAATTTTTTAAGGTTAATGTTTGTGAAAGCCCCTGAGGAATGGTAATGAGGCTGGTGCGTGCCCAGTGGCACCAGCACTGGCTACCTGCAGGCTCACTGCTGCTCTGTGCAGTGCCATGGGGCACTCAGCTGCCCCCACTCTGGTCCCCCCACAGTGGGTGCTGCCCCCTGACCAGTCTCTCCTCCCTGCAGGGGGGCTATGCTGCCTACAGGTACGCCCAGCCTGCAGCAGCAGCCGCGTACAGTGACAGGTAAGCCCTGCTGCACCGCGGGCATTGCGCTGTGGGGGGAACCCTGTGTCACCCTGCACTGCTTTTGTGTGCTGCAGGGCGGGGGCAGTCAGGCATGGGGAGGGTGTCCTACCAACCGGGACCCCTGCACTTCCCTTGGGGCTGGGGCTGGAAAGGGCTGGCACTGCTGCAGGGGGGAGCATGAAGATCCTGTGGTGGTCCCAGACACAACTCTGGGCCAGGGGAGCTCCAAGGGAAGACAGGACTCCAACTCTTTGTCACTAACACCCAGTGCTGTGTTTGCTCCTAGTTACGGCAGAGTGTACGCAGCAGCAGACCCCTACCACCACACCATTGGCCCTGCCGCCACGTACAGCATTGGCACCATGGTAAGAGCAGCCCCTCAGCCCTCCTCTGCTTCCCAGGGGGCTGCAGCCGGCCCAGGGAGGGGCCAGCATGGCAGCCGGGGAGCCTGTGGGGCACGGGCACCTCCGCACGTGGGGACTGTGGGAGGCGAGCGGGGACAGCACAGCCCCTGCCTGGCTCTGTCTGCAGGAGAGGAGACTCCCATCCCACACCTCTGCTCCACACACCCCTCACACCCTGCATGGTCCAGGCCACACATGGTCCTGAGGGCTCAGCTGCCCCCCATGCCAGCTGCCTGGTCAATGTCCCAGGGCCCTGCCTGGGGTCTGGGACCCCTTCTCTCATCCCAGTGCAGGGCAATGTCCCTAGGCCCCCACGCAAGTCACACACACCCAGGGAGCACTGCAGCCCGCCACGTGCCACAGCTCTTGGCTAGCTCTGACAGCATCAAAGATGAAAAATCTCACACATGGCGGGGTCTCAAAGCCAACCCACATTTCTCTGCGTTTTTTTAACTCCCTTGGCACCCCCATCCCCGGGCAGCCACATCCTGGGGTTTTCCAGCCCAGTGCCACAGCAGGGATGGGGATGGGCTCCTCAGTGGGCATGGCATGTGGTGCCATGGCTGGGGGCACGTCAGCCCCTGGCCCCATGGCTACTGCAGAGCCTGGGCAACACTGGGCAGCCTGGCCTTGCCCACTCCTCATGTCCCAAGAACAGCAGCAATTTGTTATCAGTTGAAAGAGGAAAAAGAAAAGACAATGAAAAAGGAAAGAAGGGAAGATCTGGGCTTTGCCTCTCTCCAAATACTGATTGGCTTTTTTTTCATCTTTGATGTTGCAGGCTAGTCTATACCGAGGAGGGTACAGCCGCTTCACTCCCTACTAGCAAGACAGACCCAGCCCCCCCACCACTGCCCCTGATGCTCACTAGCACCAAACCAAACCAGGCAGACAGAGCCGAGGCCGAGCCTGCGGAGGACCCGCGGGTGCTGCCTGGGCAGCCGGGACCGGTGCCAGGCTCTGCGGGGCTGCAGCACCCCACACCTGTAGGGTTCCCTCAGCCGCCCTGTCCTGCCGCCACGCACCTCTCCTGCACCGCCTGCCCACCCCGGGGACCGTGGGGAATGGGGCCAGCCCTCGGCCCCAGAAGCACCCATTTTTAGAGCCAGAGTTCAGGGTCCCCCCACAGGCACTGCCCTGGCTGAGGTGCAGAGGGCTCATCCCTCCGTAAGGCAGGAGGGGGTGCTCAGCCCACAGCTGTGCTCGGCCCACAGGGGTGCTTGGCCCAAGGTGCTGGGGCATGGGCAATGGCAGCTCCCAAGCAGGCCCTCTGCCCCCATAGGAGAGGGAGGAGCCAGTGGGGGCTGCTGCCAGCCCTGGAGACAGATGGGGTTTGGGCAGGTGCAGGACCCCAGGGCAGCCCCCTAGGCAATAGCACTTCTCTGAGCTGACCCTGCTGTTCTGCAGAGCTGAGCGCATCAGGGTGGGCTGGCTGTGTGGGCTTGGGGTACAGCATGGGGCTCAGGGGGCCAGGTTGGTGCCTGTGTCCCCCCTGGCCAGTGGCTCAGCCAGGTTGCTCCAGCAAAAGACCTGCCTCTCTTGTTTCTGTTGTAGTGAACCCACGGCTGTTTCCTTCTGGGACCAGGAAGGGCAAAAAAATACACACACACACCCAAAAAAAACCCCAAAACAAAAAAATTAAAAGCAAAGCAACAAAAAAAGAAAAACAAAGCCAAGCGGCAGCAGCCAAGTGAGTCCCAAACTGTCCACATGCACCGAGCGAGCGAGTCCCGGAGGAGCCGTGGTGAGCACCAGCGGCCGGACGCACCGGAGGGACCCCCTGCGCCCCGGCCCGCGGCTGGGCAGGGAGGGAGCCGGCATGGGGGTCCGTGGGGGCCCGTGGGGCCCTCACCCGCCCAGGCACAGGGCCTGGGCACCACGTCTTCCTTTCCCCGGTGTGGCAGCGCTGGGGGTGCCAGCGGAGCGCTGCGCCCCTGCCCAGCTCGGGGGACCGGGTGACAGGGTGGGGGGCCCAACGTCGTGCCGCCCGAGACCCGGTGCTGCCGGCCATCAGCGTGTCAAGTGAGCGAGGCCTCGGCTCCAGGGCGGACCTGGGGCGGCGGCGCGGCCGCGGTGCTGAGGCGTTGCAGGGGACAGGCCTCTGCCTTTTAAAGGGAATTTTTGTTAAGAGGAGCTTGCAACTCGCTTGCGACCCCTTCCCCTCCCTCCATCCCTGACACCCTGCGCTCCCACCCTGCCCGGAATAGCCCTGACCAGCACCGGGCCAGGGACTGCCCCGATCCTGCTCCCGCTCCCGCCTGCTCCGCAGCGCGGGTCATGCTCATGACCACCCATCCCTCCCGAGGCAGCGGAACCCCCCAGCCCTGGGCATGGGGTCTCAGCCACTGCATCACCCATGGGGACCTGCCCGAGCTCCGGGGTTGGGCTGCAGCTGACAGCACACCGGGTCCAGTGCCTGATGGCACAGCGTGCTGTGTAGCCCACCCTGGGGTGCAGCCCCATCCCACAGGCGGCCTCGCACTCAGCCCCCCGCCCTCCACCCGTGTGGCTCTGCCACTCCTCAAACCTCACTTTATAGTCTGCAGACACCCCTGACGCCCCAGCGATGAGCTCCCCCTTTTCTATTCCCGGTGTACATATCCCCCGCCCCACCCGCCCCCGTGTACAAAGCTCCTCCATCCATCGCTGTACTGGCTTCTCCCTTACAGCACCCTGCGCCGCCCCGGCGCGCGGGCTGGCGCCGGCCCATCCTGTATGCTTAAAGGTGTGACCATTCTAATAAACATTATTATTATTATTATTATTATTATTATTATTATTATTATTATTATTACAAGGATTATTATTATTATTACAAGGATTATTATTATTATTATTGAAATTATTAATAAAGATTTCTTTCTTCAACAAGGGCGACTCAAGTTTTGACTGGGTCGCTGGTACGAGGGCGCAGGGCTGTGGCTGCCACAGCAGGTCCAGCCATGCTGAGCAGGGCATTGCACCCTGTGGTCAAGGTGGGGCCCGTGGGGTCCCTGGCCTCACCATGACAAGGGAGCAGGATGGGGAGCCCTTCTTTGCCTGGGCTGAGCCCTTCATTCTTCAAACGGCCAAGTAATTTGTGCCCCAGCGCGTTCCCCACCTCCAGTGCTGACATTGATGTCCCTGACCAGAGCCCACATTGTCTGGGGACAGGAGGAACACGCAGAGGGTGTGTGTCTGGGGACCCCACTGCAGGCACGCTTGCCTGCTTCTGCCTGCTAATTGCTTGCTCGCTAGACTGAGAAAATAATTGCTGCTATAAATTTTCTCTCCTCCTCAGAAAACACTCAGGGGAGGCAGCACAGGCTGGTGGTATTGGGCTGGGTTCACAGTTATGGGCACAGCGGCCACCCATGCTCGGCTGCTCCTTGGGGCTGTGTGCTGCTGCAGAGCCTGTGCTGGCAGCTCCCCACTGGGCTGGGCCCCAAAGGGAGAGGGTGTGGGGCTGTGGGTCTTGGAACAAATATCCCCAGCCTG
This sequence comes from Acropternis orthonyx, assembly GCA_035583155.1. Taxonomy (NCBI): domain Eukaryota; kingdom Metazoa; phylum Chordata; class Aves; order Passeriformes; family Rhinocryptidae; genus Acropternis; species Acropternis orthonyx. Next base: position 452,043 of record JAWWEU010000041.1, on the reverse strand, counting down.
TGGGCACACAGCTTGCCGGCAGTGAGGGCTGCAGGAGCTGGGGGGAGTCTCAGAGCAGGTACCCCAGTGTGGGGTCATACCTCGGGGGAGTGGTCCCTGCCAGCCCCTCACAGGGCTCTGGTCAGCACCCAGCAGGCCCCCACGGCGAGGGCAGAGCACAACCATAGGCTGGGAAAGGAGGGACCCACCTACCCAGAGTGATGAAATGCAGCCTCCACCCTCTGTGTCGCCCACCCGCAGCCCACCCACCACACAGAGGAGACACAACATGGGCTGCACCATGGTTGCTTTAATGCCCGTCTGAGCTGGTGCCACTGCCTGGTGCAGAATAGACCAGCACAAGGCGGCCCCAGCGGTCGGGATCCACGGGCAGCTCATCCCTCAGCACTGGTTCCACCAGCAGCTCCAGCCTGCAGGACTGCCCGGGCGCCGGCCGCGGCACCAGCAGCCCCACGGCACGGAACAAGCAGCCCTGTGCCAGCCCCAGAAGCTGCGGTGCCGTCTGGCCCCGGCGGCACCGGGCACCCTGGCTCAGGACACGGAAGCATTCGGCATGGCCGGGCGGGAAGGACCAGCGCAGGGTGAGGCTGAGTGAGAGCTGCTCGGGCTCAGGGCCCTCCTGCCACCAGAGCTGTGAGGCTGCCACACTGTGCACCTGCGGCGGGGAGGCTGCCACGCTGGCTGTGTCCAGCACCTGGGAGGAAAACACAGGGTGTCAGGGCCAGGGTCAAGGGAAGCAGGCACCCTCCCGCCTTCCCAGAACAAGGGTGGCATTGGGGCAGGTGGCTCCAGCTGACAGGGGTGGCCACTCACCCGGACCTCCCCAAGGAGGCAGGTGAAGGATGTCTCCTGCGGGCTGGGCTGCTGGCGGGACACAATCACAGAGAGGTCTCGCAGGCTGCAGTCCTGCAGCTCCAGCTCATAGCACCTGAGAGGGAAGGGGCAGAGCAGGAATGCTACCTGGAACCCCAGTATCTCATGCCTGTCCGTGGGCACAGGTTGCAGGCAGGGCACTCACCGGCTGGTCCAGCCATGGGAGCCACGGTGGCAGGCAGCAAGCAGCTTGGCAAGTCCAGGCGGTGGAGCTGGGAGGAACCGCGGGTGGTGCCGGCCATTGGGCTCTGCTGGAGGGAGCCAGGTCAGGGGGCGAGGGACTGAGCTGGTCCTGCGCCCCACAGTGGGTACTGCCTGCAGAGAGCAGGGTGGGATGGGGCCCCTCACCGGGCAGGGAGGTGGGGTTGCCTTCAAGGCAGGTCCCCGAGTCCCAGGTGGTGACCTCCAGCGCCACCGTGAAGTCATCGGGCTGTGGACCCTCCAGCTTGTAGAGCAGGGTCAGGAAGAGCTTGGGGGGTGCTGGCATCTGCAAAGAGAAGAGGCTGATGACCCCGGATCCACCCAGAGACAGAGATAGAGACAGAGACAGAGAGAAAAAGAGAAGATGCATCAGGTTAGGTGTGCTGGGCAATGCAGGCAGAGCCCCAGCTCACTTGCCATGAGTCCCTGGGGCCACACAGCTTGGGCCATGCAGGCTGTGCTGTGCCAACATGGTGCCAGCCTGGCACTGAGGAGGGGGCAAAGGGCTTTGCCCCAACTCACCGGACAGCCACACGTTCCTCGCCAGGGGGGATGATCCCCTGCAGCCGCAGGGAGCTGCCCCCACACCAGGCGTCCTGCAGGCAGCAGCTGGTGCTCAGCCTGCCCTTGTGCTCCGGATACAGGGGCTGGATCTCCTGCACACTCAGGTCATACCAGGGCCCAGACTCTTCATCCTGCAGCACAGGAAGGGCTGGGCTGGGGGAGCCAAGAGCAGGGACCCCCCTGCCCAGCCCAGCCCAGTCCAGCCAGAGCAGAGCCATCACCCTGCACCCACCTTCCCATCCAGGAACCTGCTGGTGCCCATGCCCAGGCTGAAGGAGGTGGCAAGGGGCAGCGTGCAGATGCTGTGTGTGGGCAAGTACTCAGCCAGCAAGCCCCAGAACCTGGAGGCAAAAGTTGGTGTCAGGGCAGAGCCCCCTGCTATGGTCATGGCCTTGCATGGCCTAGGGCATAGTGTCGGCTGGGGCAGAGGGGGGCCAGCTGGCTCCTGGCCAGCAGCCAGTGTCCCAGCGGCCACAGTGTCCTGGCAGCCCTGTCCTGCCGCCCAGGGCACTCCCAGCCCCATTTCCCCCCAACCTCCCACTGAGCTGCTCTCACCTGTTCTCATTCTGCAGGAAGTTCTCCTCCCCCAGATGCTCATAGACCCAGCCGGGAGCAAAGATGGCTGCAGAGAGGCTGTGCTGACGGATCAGGCGCAGGGACTGCAGAGATGAGTGGTGAGCAGCACAGGCCAGACCAGGTAGTCACTTGGTCACCTGTCCTGTTCCTGCTCCCCCCAAGTCCCACTGGCCCCATGGTGGGGCAGCACACTGCAGGGATGTGCTGCAGGAGCTCCCTCTCTGGGGATGGCAGCTTGGGGAGCCTCCAGCTCCCTCTCCATGCACATCCCCCAGCTCTGAGATCCCTCACTCCTCACCAGTTCCTCCCTAGGTTAGCAGCCCAACACAGCATGGCACAGCTATTTGTGGGAGCTCAGAGCCTTGCACTGGGGGAGGCCCAGGGTCCCACTCTGGCTCAGCCCTGTCACACCCACCTTGTCAGTGTCGAAGCCACCACCGATCACATCCCCACGGGCAAAGACATCAACACCGACATAGACATCGGCGTGGCGTGGCCCAGCTAGCCTGCGTGTGTGCTCCAGCTGCTCCTCCTTCCAGTTGTAGTTGGTGAACAGCCCATCACAGGCATCAAAGTACACCCTGGGGATGAGGGTCAGGGTGGCAGGGCAGTTCCTCTCGCTGTCCCCACAGACCCCCCACCAAGGGCTGCACAGATCATGCCCAGACCACCCTCTCACTGGGTTTGGGGTGGGCTCATACCCCCGACCTAGGGCCAGTTTTGCCGACCTCACCTATTCTCCTCATTCAGCTCATTCTGCCACCTCAGCGTGCCATCCTGCAGGACGCTGTCATACCAGATCACCAGCCCCCCCGGCACAGCGCTGTGCACCCGTGCCGTCAGGGCCCGCAGGAAGGGGGCCAGGTTCCTCACTGCTGCTGCCTGGCAGGAGAGAGCAGGGAGAGGTGGGCAAGGGCTGCGGGTCGGGGGCTCCCCGTGGGAGCAGCACAAAGGCAGGGAGGTAGGCAGGGCAGGCAGGGAGGTGAGCAGGGCTACCATGACTTACACTCAGCGAGTTCTCTATGTTGACCAGCCAGCCATCAAAGCGGTAGTGCTGGGCGATGCGGGCCAGCTGCTCGGCCACGGCACCATACGCCTCCTCCCCACCAGCCAGGAATGCCTCGCACAGCTTCTCCCCGTCCGTCCACTCTGTGATGAATGTGCCTGGGGAGAGGCAGCAAAGGCAGCATCAGCCGCATGCCCTGGTGAACTCACCACACACCTGGGGCTGCCCCAGGCCCAGCCCTGCCCTCACCCAGCACGGGGACACCATTCCGGTGCGCTGCATTGGTCCAGACCACAGGTGGGATGGTGACATTGTGGTGGCTGAAGTAGACAAAGATGTCGATGTAGCGCCAATGGTAGAAGACGTAGGGGTTGCGTGTGGCCGAGCCCTGGATGAACCTGCAGAGAGGCAAGAGGGTTGGGCAGTGCAGGAAGGACGCTGGTGGATGCTGCAGGGCTGGGTAGAAGCCTGACTCACACCTGAGAGCTGTGCAGAGCTTGGCACTGAGCCACCCCTGAACATCCCAGCCCAAGCAGAGTTGCCAAGCACTGACACCAAGGGCCAAATGCCCCATCCATGCTCACCTGCAGCCATGCCGGTAGGAAACACATCATCCAGAAATAGAAGTAGTTTGGCGTTTGAGACAGGTTTCAAGCCCTGCTGCCACATCTCCCCTCCACCCAGCATGTACCTGTCCTCCAGGTAGCCGCCACGCATGTCATGGCACACCAGCGTCCGGGGCCTCTTGCTACGGAGCGGGGGCTGGCGCTTGGCCAGCGGCACGGCCGAGATGTTGAAGTCGTCGTCACTGTTAGGCTGCCAGGCCAGCAGCTCCTCCAGGCCGGACAAGAAGAAGCTGATGGGCTCCGTCGTCTTCGTGTCGAAGTACCGTGCTGGGGGTGGTGGAGAGTCAGGGGACAGGGTCAGCAGGAAGCGCTACCTGTGCAGCTCGGCAGCGGCACCGTCCGCATCCCGGCGGGGGCTCAGGGGTGCCTCACCTGGCAAGGGCTGCGGGCGGTCACTGATGGTGTCGTGCAGGACGGTGGTTCCGCGGGTCTCCGCCGCCGGCTGGAAGCTGCCCCGGGAGGAGAGTGAGTGCCGGGCCGGGCCAGCACCGCGGCCAGCGCCCTCCGGGGCCCCGCCAGCCCCGGCACCGGTCCCCATCCCGGTCCCCATCCCAGCACCAAGCCCCATCCCACCCCTAGTCCCGGTGCCCATACCGGCCGCGATCTCTGTCCCAGTCCCGGTCCCGGTCCAGGTCCAGGTCCCGATTCCCAACCCCGGTTCCAAACCCAGTCCCCATCCCCGTGTCGGTCCCAATCCCCATCCCCATCTCCATCCCCACGCCGGTCCCGGTCTCGGCCCCCGCCATCCACCTCCGCCGCCGCCGCCCGGCCCGCTCCGCCTCCGGCTCCGCCGGCTCCTCCGCCTCGGCTCCCAGCTCGGTTCCCGTTCTCTTTCCGCGCCTCCCGGGCCCCTCGGGTGCCTCGGCCATGGCGCCGCCGCCGCCGCCGCTGCCGGTGCTGCACTGACGGCGGCGCCTCCGCCACCGGGCCCGGTTTTCCCGGGGGCGCGGCCCCGGAGCTCCGCCCGCACCGGCCCCGCACCGCCCCCGCACCGCCCCCGCACCGCCCGCGCGAAACGGGGCGGGACGTGTCCTGGGATGCACCGCGAATCCCGCGATGGGGACGTGTCTGTTGGGGCAGGACGGGTGCACTGAGGTGGGCGGTGTGTCCTGGGGCAGGGCCACATGTCTCGGGACGGAATTTGTGTCGCAGGGAGGGATGTGTGTCCCGGGATGGGCTGCATGTCCTGGGATGGAACTTCATGTCTCTGTATGGACTGTGTATTCTGGGATGTGTTGGGTGACTTGGACTCTTGGCAACCCTTCCCAGCCTGCCCTGTTCCCAGGTTGACAGCTCTGTCACCACGCTCAGCTCCCAGCCCTCAGGACGCAGCTGGCCCCGTGCACCCCTGGTACAGGTCTCCCATCACTCCAGGGACAGTCTGCCCTTCCCTCTCCGCCCTCAGCTCGGCAGGACCGTACCAGCCCATGGCCCTCAGGGAGCCCCCTGCACCCCAGGAGCAGAACCCTGTCCTGCACCATCAGGCCCTTTGGAGCTTCCACAAATACAAAGCAAGAGGACATTGAGGGTGTGAGCGAGGCTGGAAATGTGGGGTGTTTAATGTAGCATGAGCTGTACAGGGTGGTCAGAACGCTGCCCCGTGCTGCTGCTGCATCCACACAGACAGGAAGCCTGGTCAGCAGATAATCTAATGGCAGAGGAAGTGGCAGAGGCGGAAGGCCCCACGCTCAGGGCTGCAACAGGGGGCCAGCCCCTCCCAAGCAGAGGCAGAGGCAGGCGGTGATAGGGCCTGCAGAGGGAACTGACGCAATTCGCTCCCACCAGGGGTACCCAGCCCCACACTGCAATACCGGCTCCGTGGAAGGAAACAGGGCCCTTAGTGGTTTAATGCCATTTCTGATGGTGCTGAGCACCTTCTGCCCATTCCAGGCAGGCAACACAGCACAGCACACAGAGGAAGAACACGGTGCATGTGTCTGCATTGCCTCACACCGGGGCACCAGCAGCCACACTGGTGCCAGCTCAGCCAGTGCCACGATGGGCTGTGCCCAGCAAACCCGGCTATGGAGCAGGAGCGGGGACGGGTGGGATGTGAGCTCCCTGCCCACCTCAGGTGAGCAGCTGCTTCCCAGTCACAAACGTGGCAGGGGCTAGAAATTACTCCAGCTCCTTTGAGTGTGTCCCATCGGCCTCAAGAAGCTGGAGTGGGGGAATTCACACATAGATGCAGCTGCTGAGGGTAGTGGCAGTAGGGTGGCTAACAGCATAGTGGAGGTGGCACCCCCAGGATGAGGGGGCACAGGGGCTCCTTGGCCACCCGGCCCAATGGAGGAGAAGCGGAGTGGGCCTGGTGCTTAGGGGTCCCCGCTGTACTTGATGAGGTGGCCGCTGAAGGTGATGTAAGTGTCATACTCATCGCTGAAGACGGCATTCTCACGCTCCCCCTTGTAGAGCCGCACCCAGACCTCATCCTGCTCCCGCAGCTCCAGCATGATGCTCTGGCTCTGCATGATGCTGCGGTCACTCACCTGGGCGTAAAGGATCACCACCTCTGCCCCATTGTGCATGATGTGCAGGTATGTCTCCTTCTGGTTCCAGGTGTGCACATTGAGGCTGAAGTAGTAGATCCCTGGGACATAGCAGTAAAACTTGCCCGTGAACATGTTGAAGTGGTTGTAGAGGTTGACAAACTCCGTGTCGAAGATGAGGGTCTGGTAGTAGTCATTGCTGTGCAGGGGTTTCTTGCGGCCCACCGAGAAGGCAGCATAGTGGCTCTTGCAGGGCTCCCCCGGGGCACCCATGCTGCCCTTCTGTCCCTTGGGCCCCACGTGGCCCCTGCTGCCAGCCACCCCTGTCTTGCCGTACTTGCCCTGGATGCCACGCTCACCACGGTCTCCCTTCTCCCCTGGGCAGAACAGGAGGGAGAGTTGGGCTGTTTGGCAGGGGCCAGCACTGAACCCAGCACCCTGAAAGCCCCTTTGCCTGACAGAGAGGGAATGAGGCAGCAGGGACACCCCAGTCCTGCCCCTGCCCCCTCCCTGGGCTCTGATCCTGCTGCCCAGAAGCCACCAGAGCAGGGGCTGCTCACATCCTGGCGTAGCTCCTGCCCTCTGCCCATGTAGAGTGTTGGGCCACAGCTACCACTCCAGCTTCTTGCTCCCAGTCTGTGCAAGAGCTGGCACTGGGAGCCCAGCATGGCACTAGTCATGGGGCAACAGACACTGACACACAGAGCGGAGTCCTGCCAGCTCTCACCTTTCAGGATGGTCATGTTGATCTGAGGAAGAGGCTGGTACAGGGGGTAGAAGCGCTGGTCAGGCTGGGGGCAGCAGCGGACACAGTGGGGCTGTGAGGGCAGCCCCTCCTGGGAGCTGTCAGCCTTCTGCTCCCGTGTGGCCCTGGCAAGGCAGAAAGCCCAACAGGGAGCTACGGTGGGGGTAGGGGCCCTCTGTAGTGCCAGGGCTGCCCTGGCCCCCATTGTGCAGCGTCCTGGTCCCCGGTCCCCTCACCTGGCAGCTTGGTGCTGGGATGGGGCCTCCTCAGGGTCTGTCCACCATTGCTGGTTGGGGCCAGGTCTGGTCTGGCTCCCCACAGGACAGGGCAGCAGCAGGCAGAGCAGCAGGACACCGTGTACCCACAGCCCTTCCATGCCTTGACAGTGCTCTGTGAGGTGCAAGGGACAGCTGAGGGAGACAGGAGTGTGGAGATGCCCAGCCATGCCCTGCACTGTCCTGGGACAGGACCTGTGCAGTGCACAGCCCTGAGGCTTCTGGCTGGGCTGTAGGACACGGTGTCACCCCAGTGAGCACCTGGGGAAACCCACACTGGGGCAGTGTGGGGGCTCTGCGCTCACCAACGTGTGGGTCAGGGCCATGCAGCCCCCTGAGCCCTGGCACATACCGCAGAGAGGATTACCTGGAGAGCCAAGGGCTCTGGATGACCAGCCAAATCTTGGGCCGAGTGCTGCCACTCCTGCTCAAGCCTGGCTTCAGCTGCCTCCCATGAATGCCCAAGAGTGGCAATTTAGGGTATCAGCACCTGAAAAATTACAAGCAGCTCCAGCTGCCATGGGTCATCTGTCAGGCTGCAGTCCTGCCTGTGTTGGAGACCCCAGCCCTGTCCGCGGAGTGTGTCTGCATCCCCACTCCTGCAAGGATGCAGCATGGGCTGCACAGACTCTGCAAGGGGCTCATGTGCTCCAGGTGCTGCCAGCCCAAGGGTTTGCAAGGGGACAAGACCCGCTTCTCCAGAGACATGGATGTGGGCTGGCAGCCCCATCCAGGAGCTGACTACCACAGGGAGAAACCTTCCTGGGAGACCACATCCTGTGTGAGGCCAAAACTAATATTTGCAGTGCTGGTGGCACTGTGGCCCAGCCCGGGCCCTCCATGGCCCTTCCCTGCCTTATCACAGCCATATCTGCTGGAGACGTGGGGCCGGGCACGCAGCACCTCGCCCTTTGGCCCCGAGGTGCCAGGACAGCCTTGGCCAAACAGGCGTGTGGTGCTGCCCAGTGCTCGGCATCCCGCAGCAGCAGGGTTGGTGGCAGTGCTGGGCTGGGATGGGGTTGGCTGCTACCCAGACCCCTGTCTTAGCCAGGTGCCTCCCTGGGTTGGGACATAGGTGCGGCGTTTGCCATTCTCCCCTCCCAAGCAGCCTCCCCTGGCACCACCCGGCCACGCTCCACAGGCTCTGCCGGGATCCTGGAGCACCGGCCCTTGGCAAAGGGCTTGCACAGCCCTGCCCTATGTCCTGAGGGTGGGCCAGGCCAGGACAGGCAAGATTTTGAGGCAGAATCCTGTTCTGGTGAATGCTTGTTCTCGGAGCACTGGGGTCCTCAGTCAGTGATCAGTGGCTGTTATCATTGTTCCCAAGCATGGTGTCCAGGGACCCTGTGTGCTCCTCAGCAGGTGTGGAGGGCGTTCAAGGCTGGGACAGATGACTGGATCATGATTCACTGGAACTGGGAAGGGGTGGAGGGATGGGGAAAAGCGCTCCAAAGGGCTTTTCCCACTGCTTGCACCCTCTGCCAACGGCCTGGCCCCTTCTCATGCTTCCCAGGTGCCTCTGTGCCCCGGTCTCTTACCCTGTTATCTTGGCCCATGTCTCGGCACTGCCAGGTGTGGGGAGAGGCAGGGCTGGGGGCACTCAGCTCTGTGGCAGAGGAGAGGCAGTTCCATGCATAGAGGCATGGAGGAGGAGGCCAAGCAGGGGCTCATGAGCAGGTATCACCCAGAGAAACCTTGGCCTTGGCTCTGCTCACCCTGCCTGGCCTCAGGCTGTGTCAGACACACGTCCACCGAGTATGGCATGGAGCGTGCTGGGGGTTTGGGAAGCCCATGGCTTTCCCTCGGCTCTGAGACCAGGAAACCAGACACATTCCCCTAGGACCCAGAGCAGGCTCAGCCCTAGGGAAAACGCAGTGTCACAGGGAACTGCTCCACGAGGAGAAACCCTTCACCAGGAAGTTCCCACTGCAGAAGGCAGTGCTTTTCAAGCTCTTGGTAACAGGCATGAGCGTGTGGCACACACAGGATGCCATCAGTGGCACACGGGGCTCTCCAGGCCCCCAGGGTGTCCTCCCTGTACCCCACGGGTGTGCTGGGTGGGAGGTGCCCACACGCGTGTGGGAACACACAGCCCTGCCGAGGGACGCGGTTTTTCCTGTCAGGGTTGGATGCTCTCCAGGAGCGGTTGGAGACTGAAACTCAGCGGCTGTGGAAGTCTTGGGACTGCAAGTCAAAACATCCCAAAATACATTCCAGGCAGAGATAAAGACCGGGATGAAACAGAACAAACACTGGGGGAGAAACAAGGGGCTTGGGGCAGCGTGGAGGCAGCAGGACCTGCACCCTCAGCTTGTCCCTCCCCTCAGGGTGGTGGATGCAGACTTCCCTGCTTCACAGCAGCTGGAATGGGGTGCCTCTGGGATCGTGCTGTTGGGACAGGTCCCCCCATGTTGTGCTGCAGCCGCTGGAATGGTTGCAGAGCCCTTTTCCCCGCCCTGGAGCAGTGCAGACGCGGTGGGCAGAAGGGTGGGGGCTGCACGGGCTGGTCACAGCCCTCCAGCTCCCCAGAACTAGCAAGTTGTTGTACAGGGGACCCCAACTGCCAGTGTGTCCCCCACAGACATGACAGGGGCGGTCCATCCTGGGTTGATGTGTTCGTAGGGACGGGTTTTTTGTGAACATAGCTGGGTCAGGACTGCGAGGGATCTGTGTTCTCCCAGAGCCGCGGTCGGTCGGGCTGTGCCCTCAGAGGACTGTGAGGCTCAGCCCTGTGGTGCCCACCACCCCTTCACAGGCAGGGCAGAGGCACTGGGCTATGGGGACACAGGGGCCGATCCCCCTCGCTGGACGTGCCCCGGGAGCCCGGCGAGGCGGAGCCGCCCCCGGTGCCTCCGCACGAACCCGCAGCAGCCACAGACGGGAGCATAATACAGCGCAGCTCCGGACTGGTCCCCAGGCCAGCAGGGCCCCCCAAAACCTGCCCCCCACGTACCTCTGGGGCAGGGCCTCTCCCTCCCGCCGCTGCCTTTGCTGCCCTAGAGCATCCCCCGGGCCGGGGCAGCCCGATCGCTGCCTCCCGCTCCGGAGCCCCTTCTCGCTCGGGCCCGGGCGGAAACGCATTTTTGGGATGCGCAGGAGGCAGCGAGGCACGGGACGAGCTGAGCAGCCCTCCCCCGCCAGATGTGCTCCCGGGACCGGCCGCCTTAACCGTGTGTTCCCCGGGACCCTCCACCTTAACCGTGTGTTCCCCGGGACCCTCCGCCTTAACCGTGTGTGCCCCCGGGACCCTCCGCCTTAACCGTGTGTTCCCCGGGACCCTCCGCCTTAACCGTGTGTTCCCCGGGACCCTCCGCCTTAACCGTGTCCGGTACCCCGGACAGGGTCGGGCCCCCGGGAGCACCCCCAGCCGTTCTCAGCCCCGGGGGCACCGGGGCCAGCACAGCCCCACCGGGAACCCACGCCGTGGGGCTGTGTCCGTCCCGCTCCCCTCACTCCGAGTGGCGGGGGAACAACGGGGGCAGCCGGCCCAGACTCTGCTGCGGGCTGGGGCCGAGGGCTGCAGCGACATCATGCCGTACGGGCAGCTGGGCCTGTCCAGCCCTTAGGGCCGACTCGGGCCCCGCACTGTCCCCGCACTGTCCCCGGCGCGGGGCTCCGCCCGCCCGGCTCTGGCGGGGCGCGGCGTGGCGCGGACTGCAGCTCCCGGCAGGCCCCGCGGCGCGGCGGGCGGGCCGGCGGGCGGGCGGCGTCTCGCGAGGGCTGCTGGGAGCTGTAGTTCTCTCAGAGGCGCGGAGGCCCGGCCGCTCCCGGTGGCGGCGGCTGCGCGAGGCGGGGGAGCGGCGGCGAACGGAGACACGGCGGGAGGCGCCGGGCCGGCGGCCGCAGGTCCGCACCCGCCGCGGGGCCCGAGCACCGTGCCCGGGCGGGAGCGGCGGGGTCCGCGGTGGGCTGTGCGGGGGGCGCTCGGGGCCGGGGGTTGCCCGTGACCGCGGCCCGGGGTGTTTGGGGGGGGGGTTGGTCCCCGAGGCCGCGCTGGGGGCGGGCGCTGGGGTCCCTACAGCAGCCGGGAGGGGGGCCCACGGGACCCTGCGGGGTCCCGGCAGGACGAGGGGCGCTCCCCCCGCCTCAGGGGGGTCCCGGCCGTGCCCCGCAGCCCCCCCTGCCCGGGGCCGGCCCCCCGCGCTCAATGCCGGCTCTGGTCGCCGCTCGGGCTGCTCAAAGGCACATTGAGCCAGCGCCGGGCGCGAGGGCACGGGCGGGCCCTCTGGGGACATCCCTGGGATGGCAGCTGGGGGTCCCCTTCCCTGCCCTGAGCGGGGGTCTCTGCCCCGGGCTGCCTGGCACGGAATGGGCAGGGGGTCCGGTCCCGGGGGGGCCGCTCGCTCCCTGCACAGCCCAGAGTGCCGGTCTGCAGGAGGGAGGTGGCAGCAAACACTGCGGTGCCCGGGCCCCGCGGGTGGGCACAACCTGGGGTGGGCTCGCAGTGCCCACATGGCCGGGGTGAACATGGGCAGAGGTGGGTGTCTGCTGTGTCTCTTAGCCTGAGCAGGTCGGGGTGTGTGCCGGGTGCTCTGCTTCCTGCTCAGGTGTTGGCATCCTGCTCGGGCGGAGCTGCCACGTGTCTCAAGGTGTCCCTGTGGAGCCGGAGGACACACTCACTCCTCACCAGTGGGGCCTGTTCCCAGGGCTGCGGGAGCTGGGCCAGGCCAGCCAGCCTCCCCAGAGGCGGCAAAGGTCATCCTCACCACCAGAGGGGCACCTGCCCCCTCCTGGGGCCGTGTGGGTGGGGATGTGCCCCAGGACACCCCAATACCTGGGCTGCAGTGACGCTGGGTCAGGTAAAGGTGCTGGGCAGGTTGTGTGTTCCTGCCAATGCATTGGAGCTCATTCTTGTTAGGGGGGGCACAGAAGGGGATAAGGTGAGAGGGGCTGAGAGTGGTTCCAGCAGCAAACAGTCCTTGGGCGTGCTGGCTCTTACCTCCACCTGAGAGGTGGGAGCACCTTCTCCTGCTTCAGGAGAGGGGATAGGGCCCCTCATGGCTGTGCCTAAGCTCAGTTGATGCCAGCTCCAGCAATCTGACCTTCTCCCTCCCCTCTTTCCACTAGGTTCTCCTCACCCCTACTCTGATGCCAGTCCCGCCCTGCCATGAGTCTATGAGCCCCCTTCGGATCAGTGTGGGTGGTCTGCCTGTCCTCGCGTCCATGACCAAGGGTGCTGACCCCCGCTTCCGACTGCGCTGGAAGGCCATTGTGCTGTCCTCGGCCTGTGTGGGGTTTGTGCTGCTGCTCTTTTGCCTGCACCGCTCCTCCCCGGCACGGCACGGCCCCCCCAGCCCTCGCACATGGCAGCTCGGCCTGCGAGCAGGGGACCGCTACAATGACACCTACCCACTGTCCCCCCCTCAGAGAAACCCCGAGGGGGTGCGCTACCGCATCGGCCTCATCGCGGACCTGGACACGCAGTCACGGGGCTCCCAGGAGCACACCTGGTTCAGTTACCTGAAGAAGGGTTACCTGGTGCTCTCGGACAGTGGGGACAGCGTGACGGTGGAGTGGGACAAGGATGAGAGCATGCTGCAGTCCCACCTGGCTGAGAAGGGCCGGGGCATGGAGCTCTCTGAGCTGGTGGTTTTCAATGGAAAGCTGTACACCGTGGATGACCGGACAGGTGTGGTCTACCAGATCGAGGGCAACAAGGTGGTGCCCTGGGTGATCCTCCCAGATGGGGACGGCACTGTGGGGAAAGGTGAGCTCCTGTCCTGCCCTCTGGATGCAGATCAGTGAAGCCCTTGGCTCTTTATGGCTTGTTGGGGGTGAGGTGCATCTTTCCTGTGACCCCTGAGCCTGGCCGGGATGGGGGCAATTCCTGCCCTAGGACCAGCTGGCTGTGTGGGGGATGCTGTGCCCGGCACCAGGCTCTGGGGTGTGGTGTTTGGGATGTGGGGGCCAGTCTGATGCCTGTGTGCTGGCCAAACACCCCTTAAGCCATTCTCTCCACTGCAGGCTTCAAGGCAGAGTGGCTGGCAGTGAAGGATGAGCACCTGTATGTGGGGGGACTGGGCAAGGAGTGGACCACTACGACAGGGGAGGTGGTGAATGAGAACCCCCTGTGGGTGAAGGTCATCGGCTACAAGGGCGACGTGAGCCATGAGAACTGGGTAGCAAACTACAATGCCCTGAGGGCTGCAGCAGGGATCCGACCCCCAGGTATGGAGCAGGGCAACCTCATGCCACCCCATATCCCAAACCCTTGGTAGTTCCAGGGCCAGTCACCCTCCCTGGGGATATGGGGACTGGGTGAGATTTAAAGGCCACTGGTGGTCAGAGGCCTCCCTGTGTCCCAGCACAGAGGCCAAAGCCTCCCAGTGCCCTGGCCATTTCCCCCTCCTGCCTGCACCATGAGCAGCTGGGGTGGCTCAGCTGGCACTGGGCCCAGCAGCCAGCCCCCTGGGCAGAGCAGGCTGTACCAGGTGTCTGGCTCTGGAAGGGACTGAGATGTTGCTGCTGGGCAGTGGAGGCAGAAATGTTCACAAGGGCTGCCTGTGCGAGGCTGCAACCTGTGAAATGTTTCGGAGGAGGAGGGTCCCACCCCAGCCTGGTGGGTGCCCGTGTGCCCTGTGCAGTCACACTCCACTTCCTGCCGCAGGGTACCTGATCCACGAGTCAGCCTCGTGGAGTGACACGCTGCAGCGCTGGTTCTTCCTGCCACGCCGCGCCAGCCACGAGCGCTACAGCGAGAGGGCGGACGAGCGGCGAGGCACCAACCTGCTGCTGAGCTCCACACAGGACTTTGGGGATGTGACCGTGGGGCGCGTGGGTGAGGTGGTTCCCACCCACGGCTTCTCCTCCTTCAAGTTCATCCCGGACACAGATGACCAGATCATCGTGGCGCTGAAATCAGAAGAGGACAATGGCAAGATCTCCAGCTACATCATGGCCTTCACGCTGGATGGGCGCTTACTCCTGCTTGAGACCAGGATCGGGAGTGTGAAGTACGAGGGCATCGAGTTTATTTAACAGACTTTTGGACCGAGTGGAGAGGCGTGGGCGGCTGAGGGGCGTGGGCAGGCCCTGCTGGCCGCTTCCAGCCGGGATGCAAGGGATGCCAGGCAGCGCTCCCAGCTCTGTTCTTGGCCGTGGCCTCTCCCGTAAAGCATTGGCTGTGCTGCAGCAGGCGTGGTGCGAGTGTTTCCGCAGTGGCACCTGGTGGCAAGGGACCGCCACCACAGGGTGCTCCTGGCCCCGGGGCGGTGACCACATCCCGGAGCACTGGTCCGCGGGCAGGCCCTGCTGCAGTCCGCGGTGCCCAGCACGGAATTTCGACAGAGCCCTCTGCGGTGGGTCCGTGGCTCTGGTGACATCCGGGCTCTGGGTTTGCAGCTGAGTAGCAGCGGAACCCCAGCTCTGCAGCTCTGCTGCGTGTGCTGCAGGGCTCCCCGGGTGCAGGAGCCGTGCAGCTGAAGCGGGTCAGACTCAGGGGATTTCATCAGGCTTTTTCCCCAGAAGCTGGTTTTCCTTCCCTTTTACCATAAGCTGGGTGAGGTGATGGCCAGGGTGACGTGGGGCCTGTTTCTGGGGAAAGTCTCATGTGGGAGGGGATGGTGACTGTCCCTCTGCCCCAGTCACGGTGGGGGGGTGTAGCAGTTCCAGCACTGCTGATAGCACCCGTTCCAGCGCTGGTCCTGGCACCGTAGTACCAACACAGTGGCTCTGCCTGTGGGACAGGAGCAACACGTGGCCCCAAGCAACTGATGGGGCCACCAGCCATGGCCAGGTGTAACATGGGCCCATGCCAGTGCCATTCCCAGCTCGCACCCTGGGAGGTGTTTGTATGCTGGCTGTGTGTCTTCTCCCAGCCCTGACTGCACACGGCTCTGGCCCCAGAGGTACCTCCAGCCCCAGAGCTGTCAGCTCCAGGAAGAGCCGAGCCCTGGACAGGAGCTGCTGGAAGCTGGCAGCAGCATAGCCATGCTGTCCAAGGGCTGCTGTGCTCAGTGCAGGAGCAGAGCCAGGAACGCCAGCTTGGCTTCCTGGGGCTGACAGCAGCTGGGAAGCATTCACAGCAACCCGAGGCTTTGGCTGGGGAGCCTCTCCCAGCATGTTGTGAAATCGCATCCGCAGCCTGCGGCCTTTGGCAAGACCTTGCGCAGTTTCAGAAGCCAGACATGTCAAAGGGGCATCTGCTGGCCCCAGGGCCCACCTGACCTCTCTGACCACGATGGCTGTGGCTCTTGGCCTGCCCATGCTGCCTGACTCAACCCTGCCCTGCCCCAGGTCACAGGGCAGCACATCCTCACGCCAGGACCGGTGTTTGGCTCTGTGGTGTTCCTGGTTTGGTCCCCCTTAACACCCTCCCCCTGGGGCAGCTCTGCCAGCAGGCAAGGTTTCAGTGAGCTAGGCCTGGCTACTGTGGTCTGGGGGAACCTTGGGCCCATCATGCCCCCATCGTGCCCTGGCACTGCCCTGCTGGGGTAGTGCCCGGTTGTGCTCAGGGAGGGAGGGTGCCTGTTGGTACAGAGACCAGGCTGTTAGTTGGGTGGAAGGGCCTGTAGAGGATGGAGCACTCTCAGGAGCCCAGACAGGCTCTCTCTGCCTCATCCCTGTTTACACTCTCAGCACCTCTATGAGCCGTGCGGGCCAGACACGTGTTTTTGTTTAGCCCAGACAATGACTCAGCCAGCGCTGGGCTGTGAGCGGATGGGCTTGTCTCTTCTGGACATGGACCTGTCCCCAGTGCCACAGGCAGACCTGGCTTCAGCCCCTGCATGTGGCCTCGGGGCCATGCAGCACCCAGCCCAGGGCACCCAGGGTGCATTCCCAGCCCACACTGGGTGCCAGCTGGCCCTGGGTCAGGATGGCCACTCAGCCATAGCCTGCACTTTGTTTGGCACAGCCTCTCCTGGCCGTGTTCACCCTCCTGGCCCGGGACCGATGGCTCTGCAGCACTTATCACGGCCCCAGGGCTGTGCTAGTGGCTGTGCTGGTGGCTGTCCCTTCCACATGGCCCCTTGTGGCTGAAGCATCCCTGTGGTGCCCTTGGAGCAGCAGCACTGGTGCCTCAGGCAGCCAGGCTGATGGGAATCCTGCTGCTGCTGGAAACTCTAGACCGTGAGCCCTGCAGTAGAGCTGGGGACCTGGAGCCTCATCTCCAGATGTCATCCAGCATCCTGGCACTGTCAATGCTGTCACCTCCCACATGTTCCCTGAAGCCTCAGGCAGGGATTGGATGAGGTCTGGCTGCCCACAGTTCTGCTGCTTCTCCTCATCCCAGAGGCCGAGCAGCTCCAACACCTTCCACTCTGAGCAGCCACGGGAGTGCCATGGCAAGAAGGTGGCTCAGGAGCAGCAGCTGTTGTGGCCACAGCAGTGGCTGTCCTGGTGACATGTGCCCATGACTCCTGTCCCGACTGTGCTCGGAAGCTGTGTCCCTGCCCAGAGACTCCCTGCCTGCTCTGCTGTGATGGAAGGCACCAGAGATGGAGTGCGCTCGGCAGCCAGCCGGGTGTGGGGTATAGGTCCAGTGACCTGGCAGCGCCCTGACACCTCCATGGTGACACAGCATGGGGGTTTTGATTGGGATAGAGTCTTATTTTTGCATATTAGCTGGTATGGGGCAGTTTTGGGGATTTGTGCTGGGAATAATGTTGGTAACAGGCAAATTTTTATTACTGTTGAGCAGCACTTGCACAGCTCAAGGCCTTTTCTGCTCCTCATCCCACCAGTGAGGGGCAGTGGGGACACAAGGTGTTAGGAACGGACACAGCCAGGACAGTGACCCCAGCTGACCCAAGGGATATTCCACACTGTATGGTGTCATGCTAAGCATATAGAGCTGGAGGAGAGGGGGGACATTAGGAATTACAGCATTTGTCTTCCCAAGTCACCATCACACGTGCTGGAGCCCAGCTGTCCTGGAGATGGCTGAGCACCTGCCTGCCATGGGGAGGGGTAAAGGAATTCCTTGGTTTGCTTTGCTTGTGCATGGCTTTTGCATCACCTGTAAAACTGCCTTTATCTGAGCCCAGGAATTTTCTCACTTTCACCCTCCCAAGTCTCTCCCCATCCTGCTGGGGGAGTGAGGCTGTGGAGGCTGAGCTGTCCACCGGGGTTAGACCCCAACACACAGCCAGGACAGGGACAAGGTGGATTTTTGGAGTTGTACTCCAGAGCAGGAGCTGCTGCCCAGGGGGAGAGGCCCAAGGCCTCGGGAAGGTCACTGTAATGCAGACCCCCGGTGGGAGTGGGGAGCAGGCAAAGGGGGTCGGGGGCAGGACGAGCTGGGCTGGAGGGGCCGAAGTGGGGAGAAATGGCCGGGCACAGCCAGAACCGCAACTTGCGTGGACATCCATGCAGTGCTGCGCTTGGCGCGGCCGGGGGCAGGTCCGGAGCGGGGGCGGCGGGGCCGGGGGAGAGGAGCCCCGGGGCGGCGGGGCCGGGGGAGATGGGTCCCGGGGCGGCGGGGCCGGGATGCGCCGGGCGGGGGCCGTGGCGGGGCGGGGGCGGCAGAGCCGCATCCCGCGGAGGGCGGGCGCAGCCGGGCTGGCCCCGCGCCACGCGGAGGAGGAGCAGCAGATCCCCGGAGCACGTTAAAGAGCGAGGCCGAGCGCGGCGGGGAGGAAGCGAACGGCTCCGTGGAGGCGGCGGAGCGGCGGCCGCACCTCAGTTCGCGGCGGTGCCCGGCGGTGGGTGCGGGACCGGGGCCGGCGGCCGAGCCCGCAGCCCCGCACCATGCCCGCCGCGCTGCCCAGCCTGCTGGCCTGGCTGGCGGTGCTGCTGCTCGGCAGGGCCCGCCCGGCCGACGCCTGCAGCTGCTCGCCCATCCACCCGCAGCAGGCCTTCTGCAACGCCGACGTAGGTGAGCGCCGCGGGACCCCCGCCCGGCCCGGCCCGCGCCAACTCCCGCGGGGGCAGGGGCGGAAAGTTGTCGCGGGGCGGGCGGGGGGCGGGCAGAGCCCCCCAGCCCCGGCACCTGCCCGGGCCCCGGCCGGCCCGCGGGTGAGTGCGCGGGCGCGGCCCCCCCGCCCGGCCCGGCCCGCGCCTCCCGTCGCCCCGGCGGGACCCCCGCGCCCGA